>JACEFZ010025764.1:370000-414643 GCA_014155875.1 Cepaea nemoralis
ATCACGTAAGTAACGGGCGCGGCGAGAACCGCTACCAATTCTCGCGCAGCCGCGTTTGCTCACGTGGATAAACGGGATTGCGGAGAAAGTCGCTAACCCCACGGGATTGCGGAGAAAGTCGCTAACACCTAGGCCAGGAAGATCGGCATGCTTAGAATACCAACAGTATACCAAACAAAAATGGATGGCGGAAAATGGGAAGTAGGGGTGTGTTACGGTTATGACTTAAAGGTTGTTAATATGGTAGCATACACGTTATTGTATATATCAAATTAAAACAGGTTACTTAAGGGACACTACTGTATTGATAATTTAACTGAAATAACATTTCGCAATAACAACATTTCGGCGATACATAAGTCCATGGCAGATGCGGGAGGTAGCTTAAGACGATCCCACGTCATTTAAACAGTTAATCAGAGCAAGAGGTCACCCAGAAAACGGGGGGTTGCTCAAATAAGCCAGGATTTGAAATCGCCATGTTTCTTGGGTATAAACAACAGACATATAGAAAGTTCTAGAACGGTGGTTCTCAACCGGTGAGGAATTGTTCTAGTATGTGTTATTAAATTTAGCTTCCATTTTTAAGTATATTGTGTAGGGGCGGGGAGGGGGAAATTTATAGGAAGGAAATACGAAAGGGGGGTGACATTCTGTACATATAGTAAAGGGGTGCATGGGCCAAAAAAGGTTGAGAGCCACTGTTATAGAACAACTCAAAATAAAAAGAGAGCTGCTAAAAGAAATCAAGATGAGAAAGAGAGGGAGGGTACTTTGGTCAAAAGAAAATGACAGAATTTGCTAAAAACCATAATGGGCGGAAAAGTTATGAATATCAAATCTAGAAGGAGTCAGATACAAATGACCAGATAACGCCAAGATATGGCCGGGACACAACTTAGCAGAATGTAGAATATAGCCCGGGAAGGTTAACCCGGTCAACAAATGCCCGCAGAAGTCGGATGTGTCGGCCTAACGGCGCAAGAACGCAGCTCTGCTGTAAACAGGCACAACGCAATCACATCCGAAAAAAAACTCCGGATGAACGAAGAAGAAGAAGAAGAATATAGACTAAGAACGGACACTGCTAGAGATCCATGTCTGATAACTTTTATATCGGAGACGGCTGTAAATCTTAAGATGATGTTGACAGACGGTGGTGGTTGTGGTGGTGATGGTGATGACGTTAATGATACAGACACCAGCTGTCTCTTCGTAACCTAATGATAGGAGATTAAATAATGCTGAAGGAAAATCAGAAAAGGAGGAGACGGAAGAAGAATGAGGAGGATGGGGGAGATGGAGGAGGAGAAAGAAGAAGACTAAGACGACGACGACGACGACGACGACGACGACGACGAAGAAGAAGAAGAAGAAGAAGAAGAAGAAGAAGAAGAAGAAGAAGAAGAAGAAGAAGAAGAAGAAGAAGAAGAAGAAGAAGAAGAAGAAGCAACAACGGCATCAGCAGCAGCAGTATCTGCTTCTGTATTTGTAATTATGGAGGTTACTATGGATGTAACACAAATGATGTCTAAAATGTTTGAGAATCACTGAGTCAAGCAGTAACATTATATGTAGCTCATAAACCACGATCTGTAACAGATAACGTGCAATTTTATATAATCATATCATTACTCCATTGAACCAGTGAGCAAGTTTCCCACCGAGTCAAGTCGGGGGGAGTTGAAAACGTCTGAGAGTCATCACTTTCGACAACCACGCGTAACAGTATATGTCAATCATACACCATAAATCCATAACGGTTATATCGCAATTTTTTCAAGTTATATTATTACTCCTTTTAACAAGAGCGGGAGTTTCTCTATCCGGGCCTGATCAATAAAAATACTACACGAGAAGTGATGCTGGGGTGTGTTGTAGGATTCTTCATCTCCCTCTTTCCATGAGAGTGCATCACGCAACAGCTGGTGATACACCTCGATGGTTGGCGTGTCCAACTTTAGCATGCATGTCTTTAAGGTTTGCTTCTGTTAGACAGTTTCCATCCTAGGCAACCTACTTCACAGATTTGGCTTTCTTCTGCAAGTCGTGTGTCTCGCTGAAAGCTGCAATGTCGATGTTGTACCTGCCCAGCTCTCTCCCATCAGTGCTGTTCGTCTCTCTGGACCCGACGCGCCGTCTCTATCAAGTCGGGTGCGTACATTCCAAGTTCCGATTGTCAAGGGAATATGGTTTGCTGTTTTAGCTTTACCTGTTTTTACTTTGTTTGTATATCGACCGCAGTATAGGGTACCCCACTAACCGCGGCTAGCTGGTTAAGTAATGATGGTGCAGACAATGTTTATGGCACCTTTTCTAGCCCCTTCCTCGTGCTATGGAGGTGAGCAGTGCTTTCCTATAGAGGGCTGCTCAGACATTCTAGTGACTACCGAATCCCACTATTGCTCCGGTCAGTGACCATATGGCCTGAGCCGCCTGTGTGCAGGTCTGCGACTACGGCTACCAGCGTACCCACGCCTGCCGCTTGGTCGCTCGCCCATTGCCACAGGGCTTGAAGGTGATATATGAAGTTGGATGAAGAATGACTTGCGCGATGAATTGGATTAAAGTGTGGAAGAGTTGCGCAATTCGTCGACCTGAGTCCAGTGGCAAGACAAGTCAAGACGACTGGAGATGAATACAGGTGCAGTGGATGACTAGGGCGCTCTACATGCCTTGTGCTCATTACGTTCCACAACGGTTTGCAGGTAAACGCCGTCTTGTCCGTCGAATCAACAATGATTTCTTCCGCGCAGACTACCGAATCCTGTCTTCACATGCTGGGTATGCATACCCTAGTTCACCGATTGGTTTGACACCAAATCGGCTACCCACGCCTGGTTTAGCCAGCCTGTCACAGCTGTTACCGGGGGGGGGGGGGGGGGGGATGACCGCTGTCGCATGCTGACAGCTACTAGGAGCCACAGGTGTGAGACAGATGTCAGGCTTGCACCAGTGGGGGATGGGCCCTGAAGAGAGCGTGGCAGTCATCCTTACCAAAGGTACTACCAATGCCTGACACCCTGTACCCCCCTCCCCCACCCCCCTTTATGCCATAATATAGTCACTACAGCAGTGGTTCTCGGCCTTTT
The DNA here is from genome assembly GCA_014155875.1 of Cepaea nemoralis. Classification (NCBI taxonomy): domain Eukaryota; kingdom Metazoa; phylum Mollusca; class Gastropoda; order Stylommatophora; family Helicidae; genus Cepaea; species Cepaea nemoralis. The sequence goes on from JACEFZ010025764.1 coordinate 373,093, forward strand.
TTTTTGGGCCCATGCACCCCTACACCATATGTTCAGAATGTCACACCCCCCCCCCTTTCGTATTTCTTCCCTATAAATTCTCTCTTTCCCCCCCCCCCCCCCCGCCATACACAGTATACGTAAAAATGGAAGCTAAATGCAATAAGACATACTAGAACAAGTCTACATAAAACGTGATTTGCGGGTCTACTTGCGTTACAAAACGGATTTCAGAAGGGCGAGAAGTATAGAACCCTAAATTATGGAGGGAAAAACAATATCAAGTAATCGGTTCTTGTATTAACGCGATTTTGAAATAACCTTAATCACCCCCCCCCCCCCCGGAAACCCTAAAATACCCCCGGGAGGGGGGATCCCCCACCGGTTGAGAACCACTGCACTAGACGTACACATGTTACTACTTCTATTGTGCTGAACTGGTTTTTGCATGTAGATTTGCTTTCCATATTACCAGTGTCCCTCGTCATCAGGCGAATCCACTCCGATTTCTGGTGGTACTTGTAATTTACGTCCCCAATAAACGAGAAGTCAACAGTTTAGTCCAAATGGCCGGTAAGGGGTTCAATCCGCTACCTTACCATTAGCACACCGGAAGTTTAAGAGCACGAGCTCTTATCCATTCGGTCATGCCGACCTCCATCTTTCTGCACAGAAAGCAGTCCAGCCTAAACAAACCCAAATCAGGCATGTTCAAAAGTTCGCTAGAGTCGGCAGCTCGATATAGTCGATCAGTTAAATATGACCTCCGTATAAGGCAAAATCGATGCCAGAAACTGATACGAGATTGAGCACAATCAATACTCCAGCTAATGATCAAATTTTAAGCCAATAGATTCGCGCTAAAATTGCCGGTTTGGTGCAGCTTATTCAAACATTATTCGCGCATTTGCGAGAATTGAATCAGATGCTGAGTTGAGTTGAGGTAAGAACCGATATCACTGCACTCAGGACATTCCCATGTGCGCTCCGTCCCCTCCTTTAACAGCCAGCGAAGAGTCACACTACTAATCGTTTCCATCGCTATCTGATTGAGAGGTCTCTTGGTTTTCCCTCTCAGTTTTGAGATTCTACCAGAACCCCTGCAAACCCCCCGCAATCTCATATCAGATATACGAGTGCAAAACGTGTATAAAACGTCACAGAGGTTTGGGCAGAGTTGAGTTGGAGGGCGTGGTTCCTGAAGCAGCGCCAAGGTCGATCAGTATGAAAATGGACACAAGGTATTGAAGACCCATTGGGCGGGTACATGCATAAGCCAGAGGAATTGAGCGCTGGCGTGGGATTAGACCCACGCTGAGAGAACCCGAGGACAGTATAACTAGACATTCTCTTGTCTGAAACCCACAAGGTAAACAAAATAGCGGGGGACCTAAAACCACATGGAGAAGATTAGGATGCCGAGTTAGTGGGCTAAACCCCTAACACCGGTCGGTTGGGCTAAAAATGTTGACTTTTCGTCCTTGACTTGGGGACGTAAATTACAAGTACCGCCAGAAAGCGGAGTGGGTTCGCCTGATGGCGAGGGACATTGGTAATCATCATCATCACCAAGTGCCATACCGGCTGGCGTAGGCGCTCATGACTCTCCACAGATCTCGGTCTTTGGTTTTCTAGATCAACTCTGCTGATGATATTCCTCTATGTCATCGTCCCAATCCATTTCCCTTGGTCTGCCTCTGTCTCTCTTTCCCTCGATCTTTCCAGTTGTCACGATGTTCTCCAATGCCTCTCTTCTCATCACATGACCAAAGAAAGCTGTTTGTCTCTTTCTTATTGTTGTATATAATGTTCTATTTTCATAAGCCTCTTTCAGGCAGTTGTTGTTAGTTACTTTAGCAGTGCAATGAATTGCAACATTCGTCTTAGGAACCACATCTCTGTTGCTTACAAGCTCTTCCTAATTTTGTTCATTTACATTCCAAGATTCACAACCATACAGCAAAACGGATTATATATAGCACTTAAGCGCTCTATTTCTTAGATTCAATGATAGTGACTTATTGCATAAGATATTCTTCATTTTCTGAAATTCACTCCCACTCTGCTCTTAATCTCTGTTGTGCATCTTCCATCTGATGTTATAAATGTCCCTAGGAATTTAAAACTGTCCAATTGATTAAGAATTTTCCCTTCTATTTCTATTTCACATTTTGGTGTGACCTTTTTCTTTGATTTCACCATTATTACTGTTTTCTTGATATTCAAGGAGAGTCCTTTCTTTGCACTCTCTGTTACTACAATGTCCAACAATTGTTGTAGATCGTTTTCATTCATACCAATACTGTGCGTATATTGTTTATATTATAACCTCCGAATTGTATTCCTGGCTTCTCTTTGATCTCTCTCATTATTACTTCGCTATAGGGGGAGAAGAGATCCGATGACAAAACAGAGCCCTGTCGCCCTCCCAACCTTATTTGTTCATAATTGCCTTCGTTATTTCCCATTTTCATTGCTGCTACTGTACTTAGTTCCTGTAAATATTCTTTATTGAGATCTTTCCCATCATCAGAACATTATATACAACAATACAACAAAAAAGAGACAAACAACTTTCTTTGGTCATGTGATGAGAAAAGTGGCATTAGAGAACATCGTGAAAACTGGAAAGCTGAAGGTGAAGAGAGGCAAAGACAAGCCAAGAGACATTATGCCAGATAGACTGAGACAGTGGCAGGGAGGAATATCATCAGCAGAGTTGATCCAGAACACCAAAGACCGAGATCTGTGGAGAGACATGAACGCCCACGCCAGCTGGCAGGGCATTTGATAATCATGATGACGATGACTGTGTAATTTGCATTCAACTCAGTGGAAGAGTCCTCAGTTCAGGATACAGGTTCTTCTAGACAGGTCATGGCGACCCTTAGCTTCCCATCCATCTGCCAGGGCCTGCCTGGGTGAGTGCAATCTCTGCATGATTAATTGGGTATCGATTTATGGAAGCTCCAGATTATTGATTCATTTACGAGCGGTCGTGGTTTTTATCCCACCCGACAGGTTTATACTGTAATCTGGAGGGTTTGGTCCACATTGTTTCGTTTAAGCGATTCAGCTTCTGATAATTTGCACTTTTCACATGCTGACAGAGCAGAAACAGTAGAGATCTAGCAGACCTAAGACAGCACTACGTGAACTATGCCAGAAATCCACAAGGGTTGTAAGACAGTGGATTCCTTCTCGTTGCAACATACCTCGAAATGAAGAAACCGACAGATTAGTATAGGAAGGTAGAAGACTACATTAGCCTGATATAGACGCTACGATGACGCCAAGAGATTTATAAGAAGGAATTATAGAACCAAATAGAAATAAGAGCATCCAGGTCACCAGAAAGATTATGCTTATTACCAACTAAACCTAAAAGAACAAGTCACATCTTCAGACTACAGACAGGCCACAATAAGATGAAATACCACATGTTTAATTAATCAACTAAAGATAGGTAGATACTGATGATGTAACCGTGGAACTGATAAAATTACAGTTAATTTTTCTTTTTTTTCTTTTTAAGTGTTAAAAGTCGAGAGGGTCAACTTCATTGCTACGGGTTTTATCCCGCATGGCTCGGTCTCTTTCCGTATGGCGACCTGCCGAAAGCACCGCACAAAGCACAAACTCCGTAGCTCCAGCGACGACCCGCAGAAGTCTCCGAGAAAAATGCACTCGTGAATCGAAAGACGTAGCCCGGAATCGAACCCACAACCTTCGGAGCACGAGGCGGACGGCTTGACTACTGCCCCACGGAGACTCCCAGATAAACATTTGTTGTAGGGGTGTTCAACATATGAATACTAGACAAACCTATTTTGGCCGACACCTGCTCCGCTTGAGGACAAGTGCTATGGGAATATCAACAAGCTTAAGTTGACTTCTGCTTTCTTTGAATTTACTCATGCTGACGTCTGTAGTTGAAGGAAGGAGGAGGAGACATGCTGACGTCTGTAGTTGAAGGAAGGAGGAGGAGACATGCTGACGTCTGTAGTTGAAGGAAGGAGGAGGAGACATGCTGACGTCTGTAGTTGAAGGAAGGAGGAGGAGACATGCTGACGTCTGTAGTTGAAGGAAGGAGGAGGAGACATGCTGACGTCTGTAGTTGAAGGAAGGAGGAGGAGACATGCTGACAACTACTGCTACAACAATGTCTTAAGCTAATGGTAACACTCTTCATTCATTTTGATCACACTGAAATTATTCTTCCCGAGCTCCACATTAGTGATTCTTCATCTTCTCCGTGCCTCTCTCCAGGGAAGTGCGTCACGCCAGGTCATGCACCTCAAAGGTCAGCGTGTTCGACTTCGGCATGCATCTGTCTCAGGTTCGCTTCCTCTAGACCAGTGGTTCTGAACCTTTTTTTTTTTTTGGCCCATGCACCCCATCACCATATGTTCAGAATGTCACCCCCCCCCCCCTTCGTATTTCCTCCCTATAAATACCCCCAACTCCCGCCCCTACATAGTATACGTAAAAATGGAAGCTAAATTTAATAACACATACTAGAACAAGTCTAGACATCTACATAAAACGTGATTTGCGGGTCTACTTACGTTATAAAACGAATTTCAGAAGGGCGAGAAGTACAGAACCATGTTCAGAAGGGTGAGAAGTACAGAACCGTAAAGAATGGAGGGGGAAATAATACAAAGTGATCGATTCTTGCATTAACGTGAACTTGAAATAATCTTAATTCCCCCATGGAAACCTTAAAATTCCCCCCTGGGGAGAGGGGGGGGGGGGAGATTCCCCAGCGGCTGAGAACCACTGTTATAGACCCTGGGTTGGGGGTGGGGAGGGGGAATTCCCCACCGGTTGATAACCACTGCTCTAGACAGATTCCGTTCACGGTAACGGGCTCTACCTATCCGTGAGTAGGTTTTACTCCATAACAAGTCTTGTCATGGCTGCTGCCCTATTCTGTAGTATCGTTACCCCTTTCACAGATCTCGGTGTTTGGCTTTCTGGGTCAAATCTTTCATGACATTTTTCCACGCCATCATCTTTTGAGACCATGAAGCAGCATTTCTCTCGGTCTATATCTGCCCCTTATACAATTGATCTTTCCAGTTGTCACGATGCTCGCCAAAGTGTTTCTACTCATTGGTGTTTGTCCATCAAGAATTATGGTGACCCTTTATTTCATCGTGAGTTCTAAGATGGCTGGCAAGGCCTATTTCGGCTCGAAGTGTTCTTTGACAAAGTGGGCACAGAATGTTTGACGTTCCATGAATAAGATCACCTACGGTGCGTTTTTTGTTTTTTTTTAACATAATGTTAATGGGCTTCTGTAATTTATTTATGAAAGGCGGATGACTTAGATCTTTCGGAACTTAGATTTTTCGGGAGCTGAGTCCGCCAACTCGAGGAGCGTCCTGATCATTCTGACAGAACTTGTGGTCAAGATGGTGATAGAGGCAGTCAGTGATAACTCACCACCATCATGTGCCGTGCCGGTAAATGTGGGTGGTCATAGTTCATCATCTCACACGATCACCAGTCTTGGAGCAGGTCCGTGTTTTTGACTCGATTACGCCAAGCCACAACAAGCAATGATGTACAGACCATATGGAAGCAGAAAAAGAGGCCAACTACGTAAACGATGGACAGAGGGAATAGCAGAGTTCATCGGAATATCGATACATGAAGCCCATAAGCGGGCATTCTCCCGCTGTTTATACTTCACCTCGACACCGCAAGGTACAAAACGAACAAGATGAGACTGGTTGAGATATGCCAACCCATCTGGGTATAGCTCTATCTACATTTCCCTTGTTCTGATTCCAACAATCTTGCGAGCTGTCACCGAGTTTTCCCAGCGTTTTTCTTTTATCCTCATAACGTGCCCGAAACTTCGTGTCTCTTTACGCGTAATTTCTCGAATTGATTAACAGTTTTCGTTGCCGGTCACAATTAGAGTTCTTAAACACGTCGGATATCATATAATATTCCCGGCGATCAGCATGGCCGAATGGATAAGAGCGCACGATCTTAAACTTCCCGTGTGCTGATGGCGAGCTAGCGGGTTCAACCTCTACACTGGTCAGTTAGACTAAAATGTCTTTGACTTTGGGACGTAAATTACAAGTACCTCTGAAGTCGGAGTGGGTTCGCCTGATGGCGAGGGACATTGATAATACGGACAGTTAGCCCACACGGTAAAATCAGTCCATCTTGGACTACACTCGAGTTCAAAGCGAGTGAACGAATTAAAAGAAAAGTACAATATTCCCGTGAGGGGTGGGGGGGGGGGGGGGGGGGGAGAGAGCTGTTATGTTTTTTTTTTTTTTCGTTTTCGAAACTACCGCACCGAACAGCTTCACTGGTGTAACACTGAATAGTGTGTATTACATCTGAAAGGTGAACTGGTTGGCTTTGTCAAGGTCGCGGAGGTCACACGCCGAAAGGAGCTCATATTCAATGGACTGGAAAATTTGAGAGAAGATTTCTGCAACGCATTACCAGTGCTATCGTTTTGCCGGAATTCGTTTCAGTGTCATGACTTTAACACACACTGTACCGAGCTGTTATACGAGGGAGCTTCAAATGAAAACCTGAAATGTTTTGTTTTCGGTAAATATATTCTGAAGAAGTAAAGAACAAATGTGTGGGAAATGGTACTGACAGAACATCATTTACGTCCAGATGACGTGATCATCTAGAATTCATTGCTTCCCTGGAGGGCCCCGGCCACACACAGGTGAAAGCAAATTAACAACTTAACTATCCACCGTCATTATGTGAAGCTTTTTCTTTAAGTTACATATCCCTTACAGGGCGTTGCAGTCGACACCAGCATTTTTCAGCTGTTGTTGATGTTCTTGGCAAAGTTACGCTCAGTAGTTTGCTATTGCTTTCTGAGCGACCGGCCCACATACGTCGTATGTAACCAACGCGATACGATCCGCTACCGAATCTCGCGCAGCTGCGTTACCCACGTGAATAAACGGGATTACGGAGAAAGTCGTTAACTACTGGGTCAGGGAGACCGGCTCTGTGAAGCTGGGTAGCGTCTTTGTTACACTTTTACAAACTACCGGAGCGGCGTCCTAGCATAACTTTACCACTCGAAAATTGCGTTGACAGAACATCACTTACAAGGCACTGACATAACATCATTTATAGGGACTGACATAACATCATTTACAGCGACTGACAGAACATTATGGAAACGTCATCATCTTACACAGATACGTCCGCAAAATGTGGGTCAAGGTCAGGGTGGAAGCGTACAGCAAAACAAATGGGGAAAACAAACAAGGTGGATAGTGCCGTTGACCTGACAACTGAAAAACAAAAGAAGTTTTAGTTGCATGTCCTTCACAGCACGAAGCAGTCAACCCCAGCATTTTGGCTGTTCGTGATTCCTAGGCAAGATTTACGTTCAGAAGTTTGCCATTGCTTTCTGAAAGACCAGCACCTATACCTTTATCGAAAAAAAAAAAAAAAAAAACCAGCACCGCTGTGTTTCGAACCCGGGTATATGGGATTACGAGCCGCGTCCCTACTTGACAACTACATGGGACATAAATGTGAGGGTCATCGCCGCCGCAAGAGGATTGGCGTGGATTGTAGAGCAAGTAGCGGCTTTCATATGTGCATACGTCAATGTTTGGAAATAGAAACCACCAGCAGCAGAAGAAGAAGAAGAACAGAAAGAAGAAGGAGAAGTCAGCGACCAAGGAGGCGACGATGATGATGATGATGATGATGATTCCTTGACAGAAAGTTAGAGAACAGTTGCATGGGACACAGAGGGCACGCGCTTGAGCGCCCGCGAGGGAGGGAGAGAGAGAGAGGGGGGGGGGATAAGAAAGAATGAGAGAGGGAGAGAGAAACAGTAACGCAGAAATAGTAAGAGAGTATGAGTGAGAGAGAGAGAGAGAGAGAGAGAGAGAGAGTAAGGAGATCGTAAGGAGAGAGAGAGAGAGAGAGAGAAAGAAATAGTAAGAGAGAGAGAGAGAGTAAGACAGAGTAAGAGAGAAAGAGAAAAATTAAGAGAGAGAGAGAGAGTAAGAGAGAATAAGAAAGAGTAAGAGATAGAGTAAGATGTAGAAAGAGAGTAAGAGAGAAAGAGAGTGTAATATAGAGTAAGAGAGAGGGTAAGATAAATAATTAGAGAGTAAAAGGGAGAAAGAGGTAGAGTCAGAAAGAGAGTGACCGAGAGAGTAAGCGCGAGTGAGAGAGTAAGAGAAAGAAAGACGGTAAGAGAAACAGAGAGTAAGTTTAAGAGAATGACAGTAAAAGAGAGAGACAGTAAAAGAGAGAGAGTAAGAGAGAGAGAGAGAGACAGTAAGAGAAAGTAAGAGAGAGAAAGACAGTAAGAGAACGTAAGAGAGAAAGAGAGAGAGACAGAGAGAGAGAGAGAGAGAGACAGAGAGAGAGACAGAGAGAAAGGGGGGTAGGTACAGCGCGAGAGTGGAGATAGAGAATGATAGATAAAGAACCACACACACACACACAAACACACACAAACACACACACAAGCACCGCGATAATAAGAAAGAGACAGATATAAAGAGAAATATAAGTTAGGTGGAGAGAGTTAATGTTTCCAATTTATTAGCAACCACTTCGCACTAAAATATTAACTTAACCCATTCTTAATAATAGAATGGCAAGAATAATCTTCATCTCCTGCCATGGATTAACATGTTTAAATGCCCGAGGAAACGAAACAAATTCTGTAGATTTATGATGCAGTGATTAACCTGCCAAAAGCAGTGATAAAAAGTGGCGGTAATGGTGAAATGTAATTCATCAGCAGAGACATTACCGATAGGGGGGGGGGGGGGGGGGGGGGGGGGGGGCTGATACAATCAGTTAATGGCGATCGATGGGCAAAATAAAGTTGGGGACAATATAAGAGAAACTTCAGCTAGTCTGATTAAAATCAATTATTAAATTGATTACGAAATTTCGGTGACTATTCGACTATGTTTGGGAAACTTCTGGCCTATCGATTTGCAATTAATACAAGTAACTGTGAGCTGTGTATTCAGGGAATTCCAATGTTCTGTTTCTGCGGGGAGGAAATCACCATGCATGACATCATTGTTTGACGGAAGTACTCTGGCTGACACGAAGATGGCGTGATTTCGGCTGGATAAACGAGGAAAGTGTAATTAATATTATGTCTTCATGCTTTCGTTTGTGTGTGAATATGAAACACGGATAGCTTTCAGATTAATTGCAGAGACAAACGCTTATGCATGTGATCCTTCGTCGCAGTGTTGTTATAACTTGTTTACATACATAAATAAAATGGGTTTAACTGAGGTAATGTAAGCCATTGGAATATAGTTTAATGTCACAACTGACCGTGACACTAAGTTAATGTAACAACAGTTTAGGACAGTGTAGGTTAATATAGCACCTGTCTAGGACACGACAGGTTAATGCAAACACTGTCTGGGACACGGAAGTTTGTCGTTTTCTTAACTATCGATGATCATGCCTTCGAAATCAACGCAAGGCTGTCAGCTTCCAAATCGTCTGTAGCTGATTGTAAACCTTCGAATCAGTATGTGGGGAAATTGTTAAACGCGTTCACTACCCAAAAGCCACAGCGCCAGCCTGGAAGACGGTAGGTAATGTAATAACTCTAAGACATAAGGATTCAACTGGCAGTGAGCAAAACGTCTGGTGTGCGGGCGGGGCAGGGCTAGGCGTATGGGCTCCTGAGGGATATTCCCTGCGCCTTCCCTAGCAGGCAGGCTCTACTAGGGTGACGGTTAGTTCCTGCCTTCAAGTCAAACAATTACGGAAAATAAAAAGAAGTGTCGCCGGGGGAACGAAGTGCGTGTTTTGTGCTGAATACCTGTTTTACTCTTCGCTGGCTGTTGAACAATGGGACGAAGCGAGAATGGTAATGTCCTAAGTGCAGTGATGTCGGTTCTTAGTTCAATTCTACTGGGCAGAAGAGCGAGCCCACACACAGCCGGATTAACAACAACTACCACCATAACAACAACGTACCACGGTAATAACTAATGACAAGTGGCGGTTATCACTGCATGGCACTGTGCCCAATGTCAAAGGGTTAATGCGTAGCTGAATTAACGACAATAACAAGGGGAAAACAATATAGCAGCTATCTCGCAAAGGGTATGCTGCGAGCGGTCTTTGAAGAGTGCGGCAGCTGGCGATAATCAATACTACACACCTGGTGTCGGTCTACATGCAGAATACGGCATCGGTGTTGCACTATGCTCAGCATGATCTAGTGCAGTGGTTCTCAACCTTTTTTGGCCCGTGCCCCAACACCATATTTTCAGAACGTCATCCCCCCCCCCCCTTTTTTCGTATTTCCTACCTAAAAATTTGGCCCGTGCCCCCCTTCACTATATTTTCAGAACGTCGTTCCCCCCTTTCGTATTTCCTACCTAAAAATCCCGCCCCCGCCCCTACACAGTATACGTAATAATGGAAGCTAAATTTAATAGAACATACTAAAACAAGTCTAGACGTCCACATAAAACTGATTTGTGGGTCTACTTACTTTATAAAATGAATTTAGAAGGGTGAGACGTACAGAACCGTACAATAATAAATATGAAGGGAAAAACAATATCAAGTAATCGGTTCTTGTATTAACGCGATCTTGAAATAATCTTAATTCCCCCACACCCCGGAAACCGTAAAATTCCCCCCCCCCCCCGGGTGGGGGTGGGGAATTCCTCACCGGTTGAGAACCACTGACCTAGTGGCTTGCCAACTGGCGTGGGCGATCCAACTTCGCGATACCCAACACAATGTATCAATTAATGTGCTTGCTTGCTTGTGTTCGTTGGCTTGAGCTCCAACGCGAAGTCCTGTATGTCGGATGAAGGCATCCTGTTGTCCAACATCAGTGTGATGTCATACAGGACCTGAGGTTTGCGTGAGTATCCGTTGTCCCATGTCTGGCTTATTGGTGTGCAGACTGGTGGTTCCTCACCATACAGGCAGACACTCTCCGACTTCGGAGGAATCGGCGATCCTACTGACTTTAGCCAGGACCCCGAAGGGACCTGTTGCCCAGGACGCTCGACGAGGACGCGTCAATAGGTCTTGGCCAATTAATGTGCTGATATTTTATATTTTCCCGCGCCATGGTGACACAGGGAGCTGTGCTGGAGTCATGGCTAGATACTTCGCCGGCCACACTGGTGGTCATAGGTGTGGCTACTGCTGAACCCTGTGAGGCCACTAAGACAGTTCATAGATAAACACACATGTATTTTTTTGCGTTCAGGGAAGTAGAAGAAAGAAGTAGATACTAAACAATATAAAAAGTCGAAGTATACATGTTCCCTCGGCGAGGCGCTGTCGTCATCTGGAGGTGACAGGTTGGAATCCTGGCCAATAATTATACCTTTCCGTTATTCACAAGAGTATCGTAGTTTGTTCTCCGTTTTCAGCATTTCGTCGCCCATTGGATCATTTGCACTCAATTAGTCAAAGCCATATCCTTTGTAGGCTTGTTCATTATTGGTGGATTTTGCAGCTAACGTTTTCTACCAGATGAGGAAGCTAGTTTCGCGCCGAATCTCCTACGTCGCTCTAACGACATGCATGTAGGTTATAATTTACTATTCCTTGCTTCGGTATACACCCGGGAACACATACGCGTATGGTTTATACGGCAATAGATAATAGACACTAACAGATGGGAAAAGATACGTTACAGGGAAGATATGGCTTTGGCTCGATGGGGAAAAAAGAAGCTAGGGGGAAGAAAGTGGAGTAGAGGGGCCGGGAGGAAGAAATTGCTCGAAATGGCTTCTCGGATATGGGTCCGAGACTACTACAAATACTGCTTCTGCTGCTGCTGCTGCTGCTGCTGCTGCTGCTGCTGCTGCTGCTGCTGCTGCTGCTGCTGCTGCTGCTGCTGCTGCTGCTGCTACTACTACTACTACTACTACTACTACTACCTCAGCCACGTCTTATATTGCTGCTGCCGCCGCTGATGCTGCTACTATTACTGCTGCTACTGCTGCTGCTGCTACTACTACTACTACTACTACTACTACTACTACTACTACTACTACTACTACTGCTGCTACTACTACTACTACTACTACTACTATTACAACTACTACTACTACTACTACTACTACTACTACTACTACTAAAGCGAAGTTAAGAAAACTAAGAAGAACCTAGTGAAAGAGAATACACAAAACAGCCACATCTAAAAGTAACATAGCTCCTGGATTCAAACACGTCACCTCCAAACGCCACAGCAGCTGCAATGACGAAACAAGCTATATAATCTTCTCAACCTTAACTGTCAATACGACCGTAAATCTACAGCCTCAAAACAGGAACTACTCAAGGGGTCGGGTTGGTTAAGTCAAGACAGCATTACGTTATCTATAAGTAAGTAGGCCACGTCTTGCCGCACAATAGCGCAATGCTTTTCAAATAGCAAAAACAAAACAAACTGGATATTGTTGCTACAATCGATTAGTTGTATAATCAGGCATTACGTGTATTGCCACCGTCTGTGGCAAACTAGCGAAATCATCTGCAGGCGATTTGGAAGAAGATCGCCTTGTGTTGATTTTTTAATAACAATATAAGCGTCAGTCGTTTAGAAAGCAATTGGAAACAACTGAACGTAAAATTGTCACATAAATCACAAACAGCAAAAAAATGAAGGGATTGTTGCAATGTCCTTAAAGGAGACGCAAATAACTTTTATTTTAAAGACTGTATTTCGAGAGCTGTAGTAGTTTAATGGCTAGACGCTCGGTTGCAGGTTCGATCCCCAGCTGAGCGGATTAGATTTTTTTTTTTAATTGACTTGGGTTCCCAGGTCAACCCAGCCTAAAGTAGGTACCAAACTGTCTTGGGAAATAAAGGCAGCCGGCTTGATACTGACAACGTCACGTACTGAGTACCGATTGGTATCTACAGTTATGGGTCTCACACTGAATTCCTAAAGTGCATAGGGTGTAAAAGAGTCGTGTGCTTTTGCTTACTATTACAGAATAACTAGTGTGGGCAATACATAATAATAGATAACGGCTGCAGCAGGGTGTAACAGTTGGAAATAAACATTGTTAAGTATGTGCAACTCCTGTGACAAAGCAGGAGTTACACTTAACATTTTATTTCCTGGGGTAGGCAAGCTTATTAGTATAGTATGCGCATTACGCGTATGATTTGGGGATCAGATCCTTAAAAATTGATTTTTTTTTTCTGTTGTGGCGGGTAAGTTGCACTTGAAAAGTGGCCGTTATCGATTCCACCGCTATTTTATTTTTTATATGGGGTTACAGCAGCGGCAGCAGCAACAGCAACAGCAGCAGCAGCAGCAGCAGAAGAAGAAGAAGAAGAAGAAGAAGAAGAAGAAGAAGAAGAAGAAGAAGAAGAAGAAGAAGAAGAAGAAGAAGAAGAAGAAGAAGTCACGTCGCCCTCATTTTGATATATAAATATCATGTTAATTCTTCTAATGGTAAAAACAATTTCAACAACGGTCAAACCTTGAATTAACTCCATAAATGTGGCATGTGAATTGTGCTTGTGCAGCATGTGCACTAAGAGTACTAGATGTAAGCGCTGCCGAAAGGTTTAACTTGCTTGCGCTTAAACTTCATGTGCGCTGATGGTGGGGGAGTGGGTTCATTCCGCTCAGTTGGACGTAAACGATGACTTATTAAGAAAGCAATGGCAAATTGACTGGCAACTTCCCGTATTGATAGACGATACTTCGTTATGTGGAGTAATATCTCTCCATAGCACAAAGCCAAGGCAAATTACTGAACGTAAAAATGCCTATATAAGCAACCAAGGGTTGATAGCAACGTTCGACAAAGAATGTGCACAATTTATTTAGTTCATCATTGCTTTCTGCGTGGCCGAAGCCTCATCTTATTTCATCTTGTTCCTCTTATACCTTGCGCTGTCTAGAAGAAGCATAAACAGCGGGAGAATGCCCGTCCATACCATTTCGTTCCTCTTGTACCTTGCGGTGTCAAGCATGAACAGCGTCAAGTGCCCGTTTATAGGATTTATATATCGAGATTCCCGTGGACTGTTATTCTCTCTGTCCATCGTTTCGTTTACATGATCGGCATCGTATTCTGGTTCCGTTTGGGATGTACATCATTGCATGTTGTGGTATACTGTTAGTTGGTAACCTACTTATATGGCCAAACCATTTAACTTTGCTGTTTTCTGGTGAAATCTAGCGCTGCTATAACCCTCTCTTTAGTTCTGATTTCTTCATTTCTGATTTTCTCTCTACTTGATACAATGACAAAGAGTGGGTTGAAGTTCCGGAAGATATGACGGACTGGCACAATGTAATAATAACACTGGGTCGTGAGTGCAGAGAATGGGCAGCGGGCCGCACTGAGTTTGAAAGTGTAACAGCTGATCCAGAGTAACACACATCAAGGTGACATAGTCATCTACACCGATGGGTCAGTGCTGAGAAACAGACGTAGTGGTTGGGGGTTTTATTTCAAAGGCTAATGGGCGATTCTTGAAAAAGGAGAGTCTGGCATATGAGACTACGACCTCCAGCATGAGAATTGGGGTGGAGGCAGTAACAGCGGCATTCCGTTGGCTAGAGGAGACTACTGCAACACACGTTGTATTCATTACAGATTCAAAGAGTATGCTTAGTAAGGTAGAGAAAGGAATGTTTCGTGTGGAATGGCTCTCATCGCTTCAAGGGTCACAGATTGTGAGAACTGTATGGATATTTTGCCCTGGCCATGTGGGGGTACGGGGGAATGAACAGGCTGATAGGCTAGCAGGGAATGCACCTCTTGGTGGTAGTTTGCCTATGGACAAGGGGGAGCTGGTCATGCGCTTGTGGGGCCAGGTGGAGAAGGCGGAGGAACAGATTGAGAACCCATATGTGGAAAGAATGAGATTGCGGGATCTGCAGGGGTTCTGGAAGACTCTCAAAACTGAGAGGGAAGACCAGGAGAACTTTTAATCAGATAGCGATGGGAACAATTAGTAGAATGACTCTTCGCAGGCTGTTGAACTAGGGGAAGGAGCACGCATGGGAATGTCCTGAGTGCAGTGATGTCGGTTCTTAAGTCAACTCAACTCAACTCTTCTCGGGAATTTCATTTCTGTTGTTGTAATTTTTCTTTTCTCTTTCTCTGTCGTTGTCCTTAAAAAACTCATAACATCTCAGCATACCACATAACCCAGCGAGTTCTAATTCGTAAACCAACCATCAAACAAGCATGCGACGCTAAGGGTATAGAGCGGTGGAGGACAAACGAAAGAAGAGTCCAGGTTTGGCATTGGTTGCATAGAGTTGACGGGCAGATTGTTGTATATTTTAAGTATCTATATTGATACGTGTTTGTTCTTTAGTATTGGTGCCACTTGTCCAATGAGTTGGTTTGCCTTATTTTCCATCTCGTTTTCTGATTTGCCATTTGATAATATTATATTTCCTAAGTACTTGAGGCTCTTTACTTGTTTCGGTGAGTGTTCGTTTAATCGCGTGCAAATGAAATCAACGCACAGCGATTTACTCCCAAGAAGCCAGCAGCTAACATCGAATCCTCGTCTCAGTATGAGGGGAATTGCTGAAACTGCGTGTCACTAATCCCAAAGCCACATACGCCGACCAAAGTTAGAAACACTTAGTTAGTTGCATATCCTTTACAGAACGTAGCAGTCAACTCCAGAATTTTGTGGCTATTTGTGATTCCTGGGCAAGTTTTCGTTTAGTAGTTTGCATTGCTTTCTAAACGACCAGCACTCACACCATTTTATTTAATAAAACAACGTAAAGCGGTCTGCTGCCACATCGTCAGCAGCTGTGTTTCTAACGCGGTATGTGATATTACGCACTGTGTCCATTACCCCTTCGCCAACACACACAAAAACTATGTTCATTACGAGATTGTTGTATGTGGATCCTCGCGGCTCGACTGAGTTGTCTGCACTGTGCTGAGATTCTCCTTGTGTGGTATATGGGAGAAGACTGAAGCAGTTAATGGTAATATATGTGTGCAACGAGCGTGAGTCTTTACCAAGAGGCAATCTATTTGGTAGTTTGAGACTAGACGCAAACAGGTAACATGCACATCAATGGCGAGATTGCTGAACTGAAATAGCACGCCGTAACAGTCAATTCAAAACTGGTGGCGTGACTTAGAGGTGGGGCGTGGCTAACTGGAGCAGGGTGACTTAAAGGACCTGACATACAGGAGCGGTGTGTCTTAGTGGATCGGCGTGTCTTAATGGATCCGTGTTTCTTAATGGAGCAGTGTGTATTTAATGGAGCTGTGTGTCTTAATTGAGTGGTAGGTCTTATTAGAGCGATGACTTAATGGAGCAGTGTGTCTTAGTGGAGCAGTGTCTTAATGGAGTTGTGTGTCTTAATGGAGCAGTGCATCTGAAATGTATTAGATGAATTGCGTATATTTGAGCAATTGATTGAGATGTGACTTAAAGGAGTGATGTGTCTTAAAGGAGTGACGTGTATTAAAGGAGTGGCTGTGTTGGAAGAGCAGCGTGTATTAGAGTGGAGTGAACTAGAGGAGTGGACTGAATTAGGAGTGGAGTGGATTAGAGGAGAATCGTGTATTAGAGGAGAGTAGTGTATTGGAGGCGTGGCGGATGTGTTGTAAGAGTGCGGATGTGTTGGAAGAACGGCGTGTATTAGAAGAGCGGCGTGTAACTTGAGGAGTGGCTGTTGTGTTGCAGGAGTGATGGCTGTGTTGGAAGAGCGGCGTGTATTAGAGGAGCGGAGTGAATTAGAGAAGAGGTGTGAATTAGAGGAGATGTGTATGTTGGATGAGAGGCGTGTATTAGAGGACTGACGTGTCTTAGAAGAGTGGCGCGAATAGAAGAGAGGCGTGAAAAGAGGAGTGGCGTGAATGAGAGAAGTGACTATTATACGAGCGGCATATATTAGTAGGGGTGTAACTTAAAGGAAAGGCGTATCTGAAAGGAGAGGCGTGCCGTACATTATAGGCGTGCCTTTACTGAGCGCCCGGCTCCGTGGCTAAAGGCTTGCGAACGCGGTTCGTGAGCCGGGTACCAGGCGTTCGAAGCTCAGCTGCGACCGATTTGTGCAGCAGACCGTGTCGCGTTGTGTTATAACGTGCTGGTATGGGAGCCAGTCGTTCAGAAAGCAATGGCAAACTACTGAACGTAACACTTGCCTAGTACATCAACAGCAGCTGAAAAATGCTTGTGTTGACTGCAATGTCCCGTAAGGGATACGCAACAATTTATTTTTGTTTTTTGTGGTGTGTCTTAAAGAAGAGGCACGTTTTGTAGAAGCGGCGCGGATTACTGCTGATACATGGCATGCATGTGAGGCGTAATTTATAAATACGGCGCAACTTTGCGGTGCGGCGTGATTTAGGGATTCTTTATAGTTTAAATCAAGGCGCAAACTCCAGCCACTATTACAGCATTATGTGTCTCATAATGCCAAAGAGACCAATCATCCAATTTGATAGCCCAGCTTGAACATCTCTACACCTAAAATAACAACAGAGATAGCGTAATCCTGTTATTACAAGTTTGAACATCGTTGCAGCTGAAAATACATAAATGTGATTGCAACGGCAGGTTTCTGTGACTATTCAAGATTTGTTCGCATGAGTCATTTCGAAAACACTGATAGGAGCGAAGACAACAGATTCTGAAACCAATGTGCAATACAATAAACAGCGGGACAATCTACCGTCGCGACAAAAACCCCAGATTAAAGATTTCAGTGCACTGCCGCGCCCACTAGTTCACAGAAAAGATATGTTTATTGATTTTCATTTCGTGGGTTAATCACTCAAAGATAGTTGTTTCCACCCAGCCAATGATTAATGTCTTTCTGTTTGTTTCGTGTTGTTTTTCTTTTAAAATATCACACAACAGTTTTGATAGGTTGACAGACAGGCAGGCGGGCGGGCGGGCGGGCGGGAGGGAGGGAGGTAAGAAAGAAAGAAAGAAAGAAAGAAAGAAAGAAAGAAAGAAAGAAAGAAAGAAAGAAAGAAAGAAAGAAAGAAAGAAAGACACTCTCAATTAGTTAAAGAAAGAAAGAAAGAAAGAAAGAAAGAAAGAAAGAAAGAAAGAAAGAAAGAAAGAAAGAAAGAAAGAAAGAAAGAAAGAAAGAAAGACATCTACTCAATTAGTTTCTAAACTGCATAAAACGACCACAATTAATCCCATCATACAGAACGTTTTGCGGCATTCATAGCCACAAGCAATCTCCGAAAAACAAAAAAAAACCCGCAAGTTTAAAATCCAAAGTGCTAATGACAATGTTAACATCTGGCGTGAGAACAGAGGCGTGAAATTGTATATTCATCGTGAATTTTAACTGAAATGTATCAGAAAGTTGTAGGGAAAACGAGAAGTGCGGAGAGCTAGCTGGGATGATAAACTTGATTCTTGATTTCTGGAATTGATTCAAGTATATATTTCTTAAGACAGTACCAAACCGTATTTAAAATTAAACCTGAGGACAATATAACTAGATACTCTCTTGTCTGGAACCCGCAAGGCAAACTAAATAACAGGAGCTCTAAAAATACACAGAGAAGAGAATTATATAGATGAATGATATTGGGAGGAAGCTGCTGCAAATAGCTATAGTTGCTATAGACGGGATGGCTTGGCGGGGTTTGGCTGCGGGCTATGCCCAATGGTGGATAAAGAGCAGAAGAAGAAGACAATTTAAATTACAGTGAATGGAAAGACACTTGGATAAATCAGTACGTTCCTTCCTCGCGGTCCATGGTATTCTAAGCACGTTTCTGTAATATTTAAGTTCAGAAGTCTAGACTTTCTTCCTTTAGCGATTGTCCATGATTGGATACAGGAAATATTTCACGATATGGCTCTATAAGCACGGTTGGGTACGTATTATGTCCGTATTCGATTGTTGTTGCTTTATGACATGTTTTTTAGGTGTCTAGTTGGTCACTGTGGACGGACAGAAAGAGCAGTGATGATATCTTGAAAGAAGTTAGCTCACAAAGAGAACTGGTTACTCGCATCAGAAGAATGCAGTCCAGATTATTTGGGTATGTCATGAGAAGGAGAAAGTTGAGTATGTCGTCACAACGGGAAGGTGGGAGGGGAAGAGGACGAACGAACGAACGAACGAACTTTATTTTCAAATGGTCACAAATTTGGCACGCAGGCCCGTCTTACATTCGGCCCTTCCAAACACTTATCTTGTGTTCATCATTGTGCATGTTACATTCACATGGGAAAAACATTGTCAAATGAATGGTGTAAACATAAGCAATGCATATTACCATGTTATGAGACAGACAGGCAGGCAGACACATGTACACACGCACATCCATAAACACACACACACACACACACACACATGCATACATACTAACATCATTTACCCAAACTCTCATAGTTATGCACCCACTCAATAACACGCAAATACACACTCCCCCACATACACATATACTTTCTCACAATCACAAATTCACTAAATCCATCAATCCATCCATCCATACGCACACGCACGCACACACACACGCACACACACACACACACACAATACACACAATACTGTCATTTACTGCCAATATAGTACCTTTGCGGTGTATGGCAGAGGGGTCTTTGAGCCTGAGGAATTAAGGCCACGTGGCTAGCGCAGTCGCCGCGAACTGTGCAGGTTAGGATTTTTTTTTGCCCCCGACAGAAAAAATTCCACACCTTACCGAGTGATCGAACCCAGGTCTCCCGAAAGAGAGTCCGGCGTTCTAGCCACTCGGCCAGCCAGAGCCACACAATACACACATAAATGCATACATACACACAATACAAGAATGTATTATGTAATATTTTTGTTTTATTTACATATATAATTATATAATACAAGAGAGGCAGGGGAAACCAAGAGAGAAGATGCTGGACAATTTGATAGCATGGCATGGAGGAATGTCGGGATCAGAAATGACTGACAGCACAATGGACAGCAGGCTGTGGACAAATATAATCACCAACGACACAAGCATGGACTATAAGAAGACGATGGTTGTGAGTCCGAAGTACACTTGTTTATACAGCGAGGAACTGTCGTCATTTGGAAGTGACAAATTTAAAACCCATGTACCTATAACATTGAGTTGTCATATTACCTTGTGTAGTAGTCTCTAATCTCTCTACTTCGGTTCTTTTCTTCTATGAGTGCCCTCAATTTCAGCGAATTTATGTCTCATGTTATTCTTTCTTGCACAGTTTTCATTCCCTTATTGTCTCATACCTTTATGTCTATATTGATTACCGTCATATTTTCTTTGTTGAACCATGATTTTCTGGACGGACAGAAAAACGAGGCAGAAAGTTCTCAAAGAAACATATGAAAACCGTAAATTATTAGAGAAATGAGACTTAGCCGTGGAAATAATTTTAGACACGCTACAATGAGAAATGAACTTGAAAACTAAGGAACAACTACTTGGAGGGAACAGATTCAAGGAAAGGCAAAAAAGATAAGTAACTAGATGGCTTGGCCGCACGACATAGTCGAGACAAGAACACAGCCCTGATCCATAACTGGTGATTGTGTGAGATGGCGAACCCTGACCGCCCACGCTTGTCGGTACGGTACGTGATGTTTATGACTATGGTTTTGTTGATTTCCAGCATTTTTTAAATTTATTTATTCATTTTTATTTTTATTTTATTTTTTTTATTTTTTTTTGGGGGGGGGGGGGGGGGGGGGGTGTCCGACCCTTGAGTCTATAAATAAAACAGTCCACAAAACCCAATGCTTACATTTACAAGTTAATTAAGGCAGCAAGCTGGTGTAACCAATTCTTGACATGTTATTTCCGCCCACTGTATACGGGTGGATACATAATTACATTGTTGCAAGCATCATGGCAGAAACATAGAGAACAAAACAGAAAACAACAACGACAACAAAAAAATTACGCCGCCTTCTTCTTTCGTTCGCTTGAAATTTGTTGTCTATATCAGCAATGTTATCTCTTACGAGGGGGCTTGAAATAAAACCCTTAAAAGTGGGACAGGAATTACAATAGCCATGCCATTGTTTTGTAACCTGTCAATATTGCTGATAAAGATGTTAAGAGTGTTCAGCACGTGGCATCACGGTGCCGACGAACACGGTGACGTCACAAGGAAAGTTTAAAGATAGCCTCCCCACTTTTGACATGCACCAAAGAGGAGCAGCGTTCTGTTATCCGTTTTTTTTTTTTAATCAATGAAGAGATGAAACGTCATTGGCCGATGAATTCCAGTATGGCGGCGCATGCCCGTGAGTCCAGCAAGTGTATGGGTGGAGTAGGAAGTCTCACAACGGCGTGAATTCTGTGACAGACTGTTCAGACCGGGTCAGGCACACCTAGTAGGGGCCCCAGAGCCGTTACCCCCGCGACCAAGAGAATTTGTATCTACAAGTAATCCAAGCACTTTATCGGCGCTGGAGGACTTGCATTGAGCGCAGTGGATTACATCCAAAATTGATACATGTGTTCTTCATTTTTTCAGAATATATTCACCACCACCCCCCCTACACCCCCCCCCCTACACCACACACCCCCCCCCCCCCACACCCCCCCCCCTCCTTTCAAAAAAAAACATTTAAGGTTTTTATTTGAAGCTCTCTTGTATAACTATGACGTCATGTCTCTAGAACCCACTCAGAAAAAGAAATACAGGAAGACATGACAACGCGTGGAGAAGTAAACAGAACAGTTAGTTGAGTATCCTTAACAGGACTTTGCAGTCAGCCCCGAGATTATTTGGCTGTGTGTGATTTCAGAGTAAGTTTACGTTCAGTAGTTTGCCATTGCTTTCTGAACGACCGGCACTCATGTTATTGTATGAAAACCAGCGCAAGGCGCTCTGATGCCAAATCGCCTGCAGCTGTGATTCGAACATGGTATGCGAGACTGCAAATTGTGTTCGTAATCTCTTCTCCACACCACCAGCGCAAACTAGAAACAGGTGAATGATATGGAGAGGACATTGTGAGAGCTGCGTGAAAGAGCAAAATATAGAGGGTGTGGCGTAAGCTGGCTGAGGGTGTGGCGTAAGTTGGCTGAGGGTGTGGTGTAAGTTGGCTGAGGGTGTGATGTAAGTTGGCTGAGGGCATGGCGTAAGTTGGCTGAGGGTGTGGTTTAAGCTGTCTGAGGGTGTGGTGTAAGCTGGCTGAGGGCGTGGCGTAAGTTGGCTGAGGGTGTGGTTTAAACTGTCTGAGGGTGTGGCGTAAGTTTGCTGAGGGCGTGGCGTAAGTTGGCTGAGGGCGTGGCATGAGTTTGCTGAGGGTGTGGCGTAAGTTGGCTGAGGGCGTGGCGTAAGTTGGCTGAGGGTGTGGCGGCATTCCTAAATTGCTGAGTCTCTACAATATCTTAACACAGTCATAGCATTTGACTGAAGACACTTTGTTGATGTAATAATACAGTCATAATATCTGACTGAAGGCACTGTTGATGTAATAACACAGTCATAACATCTGACTGAAGACACTTTGTTGCTGTAATAAGTCATAACATCTGACTGAAGACACTGTTGATGTAATAACACAGTCATAACATCTGACTAAAGACACTGTTGATGTAATAACACAATCATAACATCTGACTGAAGACACTGTTGATGTAATAACACAATCATAACATCTGACTGAAGACACTGTTGATGTAATAACACAATCATAACATCTGACTGAAGACACTGTTGATGTAATAACACAGTCATAACATCTGACTGAAGACACTGTTGATGTAATAACACAGTCATAACATCTGACTGAAGACACTGTTGATGTAATAACACAGTCATAACATCTGACTGAAGACACTGTTGATGTAATAACAGTCATAACATCTGACTGTAATAACAAGAATAGCCAAAGATACTTAGTGGAGGTCAGCATGGATGAATGGATAAGAATGCTCGTTCTTACACATCCGGTGTTCTGATGCCAAGGTAGCGGGTTCAACCCCTACACCGGTCAGTTGGACTAAAATGTTGACTTCTCGTCCTTGACTTGGTGACGTAAATTACAAGTACTTTAGGAGTGGGTTCGCCTGATGATAGCGAAGGACACTGATGATAGGGAAGGACACTGATGATAGCGAAGGACACTGATGATAGGGAAGGACACTGGTAATAGGGAAAGCTAATCCACATCCAAAACCCAGTCCGGTGCACTAGAAGAAGTAGCACGTGTATGGACTACGCTTGAATTTAAAGCCAGCGAACAAAACACACCAAAACAAAAACAGTCTTTTGCAAGATAGAAGACATACTCGCCGGTAACAAGTTGTTAATTGCTGTATGTAAGTGTTACAGTTGAAAAATCAACACCTGTGAGATGAGATGCTTGAGGAGAGCTGCCAACTTAACAATCCGAGACTGAGTAAGAAATGCTGTTATCAGACATACAGTGGGATCAACACCTTCTGCCACATTTACTGACAGGCAGAAAAATCAGATGGTTCCGCCATCTGGTTAGAATGCAACACCAACAACTACCAGCACTGGCGCGACATCAGAGATCTTAAAGGAGAGCAATAGAAAGCCCGAGAAGAAAATGGATCGACGACAGCAAAGACAGTGTACGATCGCATGGAATCACACTATCCAGTGCCACCCATCGGGCTCTGGAACGTCAACTATTCCTACTCATGACGCTTTAAGGCAAAGTTGAAGATAATGATGATGTTACACTGATATATAGGGAATGTTGGTGTAGCTGGTTCGACTCCAGAGACGTAACTTCTGTCCTCATCGTGAGAACGTACCCTACCCTGTTTACAAGAGCTGGAGGCGGACGTTCTACATTTAATACTAATACAATCTGCCCTGATGAGGCATTTATCAGGATGGACTGCTGAGACGTTAATTAAATCTGTCTTCGTTATCCAATAGCGTTCAATGTCACATTTTGCTGCTGTCATCGTTGCCCAATAGTGTTCAGCGTCACATTTTACAACTTCGGACAATTGTCCAATAGCGTGCAGCATCACATTTTGTTACTGACATCGTAATCCAATATCGGTCACCGTCACATTTTGCTACTATAGTTGCTGACGAATACTGTTCATTGTCACACTGTGAAACTCGCCCTCCTCGAATGTGGTGATTGGTGTCTGCATGTGCTGCCCGGTGTGCTGTTCCTGCATATATCAGCACACTCTCAAATACCAACTGCACAAAACATAGGGTCGAAACGAGAACTCCAAAATGAATTACTCTGCATAATTAGAATACAAACCTTCTGAACATGTACTGCGAGACTGCCCTCTGTACGGTGAAATAAGAAACATATGCTGACCCACTACATGAAACTAAATTTCAAGAGAGGAACTTAAAAACAGAGGCTACAAAAATAGATTGCATTGTCTATTGCCTAACATTTTTCGTTGCATCTCGGCATGAGCATACTTCAATGCCATATATCAAAGACAAAACTTTTAAAACAGTGGTTCTCAACCTTTTTTGGCTCATGCACCCTTTCACCATATGTTCAGAATGTCACCTCCCCCCCCCCCTTTTCGTATTTTCTACCAATAAATTCCCCCACCCCCGCACTCCACCACTACACAGTATACGTAAAAATGGAAGCTAAATTTAATAACACATACTAGAACAAGTCTAGACGTCTACATAGAACGTGATTTGCATGTCTACTTACGTTATAAAACGAATTTCAGAAAGGCGAGAAGTACAGAACATAAGGTAAGGAGGAAAAAAACAATATCAAGTAATCGGTTCTTGTATTAACGTGATCTTGAAATACTCTTAATTCCCCCCCCCCCCCCCCCCCGGGAAACCCCAAAATAGGGGAGAATTCCCTGAGGTTGAGAGCCACTGTTCTAAAAAAAACACGATAGAGTTCATCATGCGGACTAGTTAACAGTGTAATTATTAAAGAACAAGCAGCAATCCAAAGAAGCAGATGAAATTGTGCCCGTCATTTATATCAGTTTTACAGCCATTAAGATGTTACAATTGTAGCCGACATGTTATCAGCTTTACAGTCACATTCACATGTCACTCATTTTTTTGAATTGTTGAATAGATGAAAAGGCAATAGTACAACATTGGGTCGCTTCACGGCTGCAAGAAACGTGACCTTTACCTGTGACCTAAAATCAATTGACGGTGATGTGGTAACAGTTGTCTGACTTAAGACTTTCGCTAATGGTGGAGTCAAAATATGGCTGGGGAATCTCTTTGCATCTTCTGGGTTTCCATGCCTATTTTACACAAAGCAAGTTGCACGTACTTTCTAGGAAGCTGGCGTAAACTCTAGCATTTATTGCCTGTTTGTGATTTACGCAGCAATTTCTGTTCAGTGGTTTGCTATCTTTTCCCAATAATGCTACCAAAATAAACTGCATGTGTGTTACCAGCACTCTTAGGGGGAGTAGAGAATAGCAACACTGCATGTCGTAAGTGGCGATTAAGGAGGATTGGCTTGGGGCCGTCTACTTCATCATACAGACAACGTAACGTAGCTGCAAAATCCAACGATCCATGAACAAGTCTGCAAGGGCTTTGTGTCAGTTGGTTGCGGGCTTATAATGCATTGGGTGAGGACGAGGAGGAGGATGAGGAGGCGTAGGAGGAGGATGATGAGGAGGCGTAGGAGGAGGAGAAGGAGGAGGAGGAGAAGAAGGAGGAGGAGAAGAAGGAGGAGGAGAAGGAGGAGAAGAAGAAGAAGAAGAAGAAGAAGAAGAAGAAGAAGAAGAAGAAGAAGAAGAAGAAGAAGAAGAAGAAGAAGAAGAAGAAGAAGAAGAATACATAAATAAATAAGAAGAAGTGGAGGAGGAGGAGGAGCAGGATGAGGAGGAGGAGGGGGAGGAGAAGGAGGAGTAGGAGGAGCAGCAGCAGCAGCAGCAGGAGCAGGAAGAGGAGGAGGAAGAGAAGGAGGAGGAGGAGAAGGAGGAGGAGCAGCAGCAGCAGGAGCTGAAGGAGCAGGAGGAGGGGAGGAGGAAGGATGTCTAAATAAATCAAGAAGAGGAAAGAGACCTAACTTAATCAGAATAAGAAGAAGCCCTAACTAAATACACACAGGCACGCAAGCACACACCCTGAAGCATGACACTATGAACACACTGTGTGTATTTAGCAGACTCATTATTACATGTATTTACTTATCCACTTATCCGGACTGAACGTTTTTAGATGTACTCAATGCGTGAAAGTGTGGGGCGTCCCGGGATAACTGGCTATGTACACATACTGGAAGCACGTCGGTTGTGAACTGTGTGGCCATGGTCTTGTGTTCTTCCCCTGCTACCTTATGGTCTACTGTACTTTGTGTGTGGTCTTTGCTATTATACCGGGTGTTTTCAATTCAACACATTGTTCTCCGTATTCAATTCTATAGGGTGCTCTCCGTTCTATAGGCTCACTCAATTCTACAAGTTGTCTCTCAATTTTATAGGCTGTCTCTCAATTCTACAAGTGTCTCTCAATTCTACAGGGTGTCTCTCAATTCTACAGGCTGTTTCTCAATTATATAGGCTGTCCATCAATTCTTATGTTGTACTCAACTATACAGGCATTCTCTCAATTCTATAGGCTGTCCCTAAATTCTATAGGCTGTCTTCAATTCTACAAGCTGTCTCTCAAATCAATAGGCTGTCTCTAAATTCTACAGACTATCTCTCAATTCTATAGCCTGTCCCTCAATTCTACAAGCTATCTCACAATTCTGTATCCTATCTCTCAATTCTATAGCCTGATCCTCAATTCTACAAGTTGCCTCTCAATTCTACAGCCTGTCCCTCAGTTCTACAGGCTGATTCTTAATTCTACAGCCTGTCGCTCAATTCTACAGGCTATCTCTCAATTCTACAAGCTGTCGATCAATCCTACAAGCTGCCCTCAATTATATAGGCTGTCCCTCAATTCTACAGGCTGTCAATCAATCCTACAAGCTGCCCTCAATTATATAGGCTGTCCCTCAATTCTACAGGCTGTCTCAATTCTACAGGCTTTCCTAAAATTCTAAAGTATGTCCTCAATTGCACACGCTGTCTTCGGTTCTATATGATGACCTCAATTCTAATGTCTTTAATTGTACATATTCTCCTCATTTATACATGCTGACCCTAACTGTACATATTGTCTATATACAAGTTGACCGCAACTGTACATTTTGTCCTCATCTATACAAGTTGACATTAACTGTACACCCTGTCCTCAGTTATACAAATTGACCTTAACTGTACACCTTATTCTCAATTATACGAGCTGACCTTAACTGTACACCTTGTCCTCAATTATACAAGTTGACCTTAACTGTACACCTTATCCTCAATAATACAAGTTGACCTTAACTGTACACCTTATCCTCAATTATAGAGTTGACCTTAACTGTACACTTTATACTCAATTATACGAGTTGATCTTAACTGTACACCTTATCCTCAGTTATACGAGTTGACCTTAACTGAACACTTTGTCCTCAATTATACCAGTTGACCTTAACTGTACACCGTGTCCTCAATTATACAAGTTGACCTTAACTGTACACTTTGTCCTCAATTATAGAGTTGACCTTAACTGTACACCGTGTCTTCAATTATACAAGTTGACCTTATCTGTACACCCTGTCCTCAATTATAGAGTTGACCTTAACTGTACACATTGTCCTCAATTATAGAGTTGACCTTAACTGTACACCTTATCCTCAATTATACGAGTTGACCTTAACTGTACACCTTGTCCTCAATTATAAAGTCGACCTTAACTGTACATCGTGTCCTCAATTATACGAGTTGACCTTAAGTGTACACCTTATCCTCAATTATAGAGTTGACCTTAACTGTACACCTTATCCTCAATTATACGAGTTGACCTTAACTGTACGCTTGTCCTCAATTATACGAGTTGACCTTAACTGTACACCTTATCCTCAATTATACGAGTTGACCTTAACTGTACACTTTATCCTCAATTATACAAGTTGACCTTAACTGTACACCTTATCCTCAATTATACGAGTTGACCTTAACTATACACTCTATCCTCAATTATACGAGTAGACCTTAACTGTACACTTTATCCTCAATTATACGAGTTGACCTTAACTGTACACCTTATCCTCAATTATACGAGTTGACCTTAACTGTACACCTTATCCTCAATTATACGAGTTGACCTTAACTGTACACCTTATCCTCAATTATACGAGTTGACCTTAACTGTACACTTTGTCCTCAATTATAGAGTGGACCTTAACTGTACACCCCGTCCTCAATTATAGAGTTGACCTTAACTGTACACATTGTCCTCAATTATAGAGTTGACCTTAACTGTACACATTGTCCTCAATTATAGAGTTGACCTTAACTGTACACCGTGTCCTAAATTATACGAGTTGACCTTAAGTGTACACCTTATCCTCAATTATACGAGTTGACCTTAACTGTACACCTTGTCCTCAATTATACGAGTTGACCTTAACTGTTCACTTTATCCTCAATTATACGAGTTGACCTTAACTGTACACCTTATCCTCAATTATACGAGTTAACCTTAACTGTTCACCTTATCCTCAATTATACGAGTTGACCTTAACTGTACACCTTATCCTCAATTATACGAGTTAACCTTAACTGTACACCTTGTCCTCAATTATACGAGTTGACCTTAACTGTACACCTTATCCTCAATTATACGAGTTAACCTTAACTGTACACCTTATCCTCAATTATACGAGTTGACCTTAACTGTACACCTTGTCCTCAATTATACGAGTTGACCTTAACTGTACACCTTGTCCTCAATTATACAAGTTGACCTTTTTCTTTCTTCTTCTTCTTCTTCTTCTTCTTCTTCTTCTTCTTCTTCTTCTTCTTCTTCTTCTTCTGCGTTCATCCTGATTTTTTTTTCGGATGTGACTGCGTTGTGCCTGTTTACAGCAGAGCTGCGTTCTTGCGCCGTTAGGCCGACACATCCGACTTCTGCGGGCATTTGTTGACCGGGTTAACCTTCCCGGCAAGTTGACCTTAACTGTACACCCTGTACTCAATTATAGAGTTGACCTTAACTGTACATAGTGTCCTCAATTATAGAGTTGACCTTAACTGTACACCTTGTCCTCATCATGCGATCATGTCTTTCCACAGATCTCGGTCCTAGGTGTACTGGATCAACTCTGCTGATGATACCTCCCACCCCCACGCCCTCCCCCCTGTTATAAAATGCCTCCGTTTCAGTCCATCCAGCTTTATTTCTCTTGGTCTGTCTCTGCCTCTTTTCCCATTGATCTTCTCAGTTGTCATGATATTCGCCAATACCTGTCTTCTCATCACATGACCACAGAATGCAGTTTCTCTCTCTCTCTCTCTCTCTCTCTCTCTCTCTCTCTCTCTCTCTCTCTCTCTCTCTCTCTCTCTCTCTCTCTCTCTCTCTCTCTCTCTCTGTTAGTTGTCTGGCGTTCAGAGAAGTAGAATAAAGAAGTGGAGACTAGAGGACACATTAGGCAACATAAAAAGTCGAAGTACACTTGTCCCTGCAGCGAGGCGCTGTCGTCATTTGGAGGCGACCAGTTGGAATCCCGGCCGATAACCATAGCATTCAGTTGTTATATTCACACGCGTGAAGGGTCTCGTAGTTTATTCTCCGTTTTCAACCTTTCATCTCTCAAATGGAGCATTGTCCATCAACCAGTCAAAGCCAAATCCTTTGAAGGCTTGTTAATTCTACATAATTTCCTCAATCCTACAGGCTGCCTGCCGTCAGTCCTGAACACTGTGATCTATTCTACATACTCGGGTAAATTCTACATGCTCGGGTAAATTCTACACGCTCAGGTAAATTCTACACACTGTGTTGAGTTCTAATGCTGTCATACTTCTGCACGATGCCCCCAGTTCTACATGTGCATTGTACTAAATTCTACACGTTCTTGTAAATTCTATATAGTGCATTCAACTCTACATAGTTTCTTCAATCCTACACATATTAATTCTACCTAATTGCCTCAATCCTACAGGCTGCCGTGAGTCCTCAACACTGTGATCAATTCTAAACGCTCCGGTAAATTCTGTTTTGAGTTCTTATGCGGTCATACATTCTGCACGATTTCCTCAATACTACATGCACATTGTGCTCAATTCTACACGCTCTTGCCAACTCTACAAACTACATTCAATTCTACAGTGTCTTCAATCTTACACATGTTATTAATTCTCACTGTGCTCGATTCTACACAGAACTGAACACAGTTTATAGTTGACAAGAGCGTGTAGGTAGCGCTGACAGACATTCTGCACAGTGTCCTCATTTCTACAGACACACTTCCATCGTTTACACGACACTCAACCGACATCCCCTTCCCAAACACATGACCTGAATCGCTGCTACCGGATGCGAATAAACCAACAAAGAGCTAGGGTGGAGAGACTGAAAACCTTGACGGCTATGCTTCTAACGATTTACGGTTCACGGGTCAGTGACTGTCTACCTGGTTGTGGCTGATCTAGCCAGCGATTACCAGTGAATGTCACACTTTCTGTTTTACGAAATCGCATACTGATCTGGTGTCTCGGCATATTGTCAAGTGATGACACATCAAGTAACATGAAAACTGAAAGTTATTTTACCATCGTGAACGCCCTGTTTTGTGCTCAAATGGCAACGTGCCCTGGCTGGAAGACAAGCAGTACACTCACTTCGTAATTGTAACGGACTTACAAAGTATGAAGAGAAAGATAAAAACATGCATGCTTCGGGTAGAGTGGCAGACTTCCGTTCAATAATCAAAAAAAGAGAGAGTATCTGTTGGAACACCCCCCATCAAGGACATGCTGGTGTGGTTAGTTAAAAACGAGCAGGTGGACGTATTCGTTGTGTTTACAGATTGGGTGGGGTATGTGGTTGTGGTCCTTTGGAATGGTGTGTAGAGTGCAGAAGGTAGATAATCAGGGCTGGGAGAGAATGGTGCTATAGGGAGTGACCGTAAGATCTGGCCGACACTCTAAACTCCGAGGAAGACCAAACTAACACATAACCACACTGCTGCAGGTACGATTGATATTGGTACTCTTCGCTGGCTGTTACAGATTAGGACGGAGCCCGTATAGGAATATCCTTAGTGCTGTGATTTCGGTTCTTGACTCTAACTCAATTACCTGAACGTCGACGTATCAGACCCAATACCCCAGAGTATTCATGAAGCACCATCCAATGCACACCTGGAATATGATCTACACACCAACTGATGACAGCGCGTCTTGAACACTCGCCAACCAGACAGCAGAGCTAAATCTGCCACCATTAGCCAGGTCTGTCATTTCCTTGAATCCACAGCTACGGAATATGAGTAGAACTCATGACCAGTCAGGGGCGATTCGCAAGCAAATCTCTTTGCGTTGATCTCGATAGTATTTGCGTTAACTGTTCACAAAACAATGGCAAATTACTGAATATGAATTTACCTTGTACATTACAAACAGTAAATAAATGCTTAGGCCGAGTTCACTTTCCTGTGATGGACATGCCACTAGCTTAATCAGGTCTCTGAAATGTTTATTCAATATGCTTCAGTGTTCAAATAATTGCTATATCTGCGGTCGTGTTGCCAGGATAGAGTACACCATCTTATCCAGGCCCTTCTGGGTACCCCATGACCTCTTCTTCAGCTCTGTGTCATCTGACAATGCATGGCATAGCACATCTCTATAGTTGGGCACATCTCTACAAGTTTAGCACATCTCTATAGGTTGGGCACATCTTTATAAGTTGGGCAGATCTCTATAAGTTGAGCAGATCTCTATAAGCCGAGCAGATCTCTGTGAGTTGGGCACATCTCTATAAATTGGGCACATCTCTATAAATTGGGCACATCTCTATAAGTCGGCCACATCTCTATAAGTCGGCCACATCTCTATAAGTCTGGCACATCTCTATAAGTTGGGTACATCTCTATAAGTTGAGCATATCTCTATAAGTTGGGCATATCTCTATAAGTCGGGGATGTATCTATAAGTCGGACATATCTCTATAAATTGGGCACATCTCTATAAATTGGGCACATCTCTATAAATTGGGCACATCTCTATAAATTGGGCACATCTCTATAAGTCGGCCACATCTCTATAAGTCTGGCGCATCTCTATAAATTGGGCACATCTCTATAAGTTGGGCATATCTCTATAAGTCGGACATGTCTCTATAAGTCTGGCGCATCTCTCTAAATTGGGCACATCTCTGTAAGTCGGGGACATCTCTATAAGCTGGGCATATCTCTATAAGTTGAGGATATCCCTATTAGTCGGGGACATCTCTATAAGTCGGGCATATCTCTATAAGTCTGGCGCATCTCTATAAGTCGGACACATCTCTATAAATTGGGCACATCTCTATAAGCTGGGCATATCTCTATAAGTCGGGCACATCTCTATAAGTCGGGCACATCTCTATAAGTCGGGCACATCTCTATAAGTCTGACACATCTCTATAAGTCTGGCGCATCTCTCTAAATCGGGCGCATCTCTCTAAATTGGGCACATCTCTGTAGGTCGGGGACATCTCTATAAGCTGGGCATATCTCTATAAGTTAATCATATCCCTATAAGTCGGGCACATCCCTATAAGTCGGGCACATCTCTATAAGTCGGGCACATCTCTATAAGTCTGGCGCATCTCTATAAGTCTGGCACATCTCTATAAGTCTGGCGCATCTCTATAAGCTGGGCATATCTCTATAAGTCGGGCATGTCCCTATAAGTCGGGCACATCTCTATAAGTCGGGCACATCTCTATAAGTCTGGCGCATCTCTATAAGTCTGGCGCATCTCTATAAGTCGGGCGCATCTCTCTAAATCGGGCGCTTCTCTCTAAATTGGGCACATCTCTGTAGGTCGGGGACATCTCTATAAGCTGGGCATATCTCTATAAGTTAGGCATATCCCTATAAGTCGGGCACATCTCTAAAGTCGGGCACATTTCTATAAGCTGGACAGCACTGACTGGCGTATTCAGGGTTCCGAACTCCAGCTCTATAAAGACGGTTGCCTGCATGGGATACTTTCAGACGGCACAGATGGTCAAGTCGGCTACTGATGCCCAATCCTTCTATGAAATATGGCAGCTTGCGTCTGCCTTCGGAATTGGTGTATTGGGTCAGGTATATTTCACATGCCATTAGTTTTATTCAACGGTCGGTTACACCCGTGTTTTTTCCGGGCCTATAAGGGAAGCAAAGAAAAGTAATACTGTAACCCAGCATGCATGCTGAATATGGCGGCTAAGGGGGAACTGACGTGAGACGGGCCATGTCATCCCACTAAAATATCTAACCAACCATGGAGAAGACTACAAAAGCCGGAGGAGGGGGGGGGGGGGGTTCAGGGCTTACGCTCCATTGTACGATGAAAGGAGGAGGAAGCAGGAGGGGGAGGGGAAGAAGAAGGAGAAGAAGAAGAAGAAGAAGAAGAAGAAGAAGAAGAAGAAGAAGAAGAAGAAGAAGAAGAAGAAGAAGAAGAAGAAGAAGAAGAAGAAGAAGAAGAAGAAGAAGAGGACGGAAAAAAATGATGATGATAATGATTATGATGACGATGACGATGATGATAGATGATGATGATGATGATGATGATGATGATGATGATGATGATGATGATGATGATGATGATGATGATGATGATGATGATGATGATGATGATGATGATGATGATGATGATGATGATGATGATGATGATGATGATGAAGCAGCAGAAGAATTAGAAGAAGAAGACAATTATCTAGACACAAACACACACCCCCGTAAGAATTGTAACTGATTCACAAAGCATGTCGACAAAGGTGAAGACTTGCAGGCTTCGTGCAAAATGGATTGCATCGATTCAGAGGTCGCGGGTTGTGAGCATTGGCTGGATCTTTTATGCAGAACTCTCTGGTGTGGTTGGAAATGAACAGGCAGACAGATTGGCGGTTTCCGCATCATTAAGGGGTGATTTGGTGCATGATAAGGCAGATGTGGTGAAGGCCCTCTGGGAACATGTGAATAATGCAGAAGAACAAATAAACTATCATGGTCAAGAGAGAATGCAGCAGCAAGGGATGGTCAGATGATCGGATCTGCAGTCGTCACTCAGAGAGGTAAAGCAAGAAGTTAGTTAGATGCGCATCCTTTACGGATGTAGCTGTCAGCCCCAGCATTGTTTGGCTGGTCGTGATTCCTGGATGCAAACACCATTAGTATTGGAACTCTTCGCTGGCTGTTACAGATGAGGACTGAGAGCGTATGGGAATGCCCCGAGTACAATGATGTCGGTTCTTGATTCAAATCAACACCCCGTAAGAAATGTCTGCTTAACGACCTTAACTGAATTAAATATAATCTAAACGGGGGTACTACAATGGATACCAGGCATACCATCTCACAGTGACACAGCATAAAATAAAATAGTAGATACGTTAGCTACAGAAGAGAATGCAATGAGACCAAACAGAACAATCAATCAACCTCATGAACAAAAAACCCCTATCAAATGTTAGAAGGCTCCAATACTGAGACAAACATGACAACTATCTTGATCGACCAAAAAACAGGATCCTGTTCCTTATCTGAACAGGACAGAACAAATTGAAATGTCACTTACACTGAGCTAAACTGTCCCCACCGACCTTTCACGTTTGTGGGCAAGGCAGGCAGAACAGACAACATGAATATTCTGAGTGATTTTTCAATGCTTCGTTAACTGTGGAATGAACGCTGGTTCTTAGAGACAAGGTCAAGGGGTCACGAACGCAGTTCATAATCCCGCATACCGCGTTCGAAACACAGCTGTGGGCGATTTGGCAGCAGACCGCCTTACGTTGTTTTTTTTTATCAAATGGTATGGACGCCGGTACATTCAGAAAGCAATGGCAAACTACTGAACGTAAACTTGCCCATGAATCACGAACAGCCAAACATTGATGGTGTTGACTGCTACGTCCTGTAAAGGACATGTAATTAACTAACTCTCGGCGACAAACACGCCGGTAAGCTGGACTAAAATGATGACACCCGGGAAAGCTAACCCGGTCAACAAACGCCCGCGGAAGTCGGATGTGTCGGCCTAAGGGTACAAATAAATTTGGCACAACGCAATTACGTTTGGAAAAGAAAGAAAAAAACACTCCGGATGAACGCTGAAGAAGAAGAAGAAATGTTGACTTCTCGTCTTTGACTTGGGGACGTAAATTACAAGTACCTCAGAAGTCACAGTGGCTTTTCCTAATTGCGAAGGACACTGTAATGGGGAAAGCTAATACTAATACACACGTAAAAAGTACGTGTATGGAATACGCTT
Source organism: Cepaea nemoralis (assembly GCA_014155875.1). Classification (NCBI taxonomy): domain Eukaryota; kingdom Metazoa; phylum Mollusca; class Gastropoda; order Stylommatophora; family Helicidae; genus Cepaea; species Cepaea nemoralis. The sequence continues at coordinate 408,330 of JACEFZ010025764.1, forward strand.
GAATTCAAAGCGGAATGAACAAAACAAACAAATCAGCTCTTGTATGTCCCTGCCGCATGCCCTGGAACCAAGATAAAGGTGGCTCTACGGACAACAGACCCCCACAGCGATTCAGTCCACTACGTATAGAACCCGCCTCGACTTGTCGGATCAAGCTAACTGAATCACTTAGTACATTTTTTTTCTTTGTTCGCATATCCTTTACAGGACATTGCTGTCAACATCAGCATCTTTCAGTTGATTGTTGATTTCTTGGCAAGATTTTAGTGCATAAACATGTTATTTCTTATTGTTTGTGGGGATGTCAAGTTGAAACCATGAATTCTCAAAGAATGAATGTATGCACAGTCATAGAGCCATATGTTTGGTGGACTGACATGTTCAAAAGAGAACTTGCCATACTTCAAACTGACCAACCCTGCTATACAACATAACAAGCTCCGATGATTGTCATCAATGATTACACGTTACATAATGTAGACAACTATTTACACACTGTTGATAATTGTTTCATAAGTCACGGAAGCCTCCTTGGATGGCGGTAAATGCCCATGGACTGCCCCTGCCTTCCCTTGAGGGCTGACCGTGAAGTCTTCGACCGTTCTAACTTGACCAGCTGGGATGTGGACGGCACCACAACAGTGAGAGTCCCCCAGGACGGCTAACCTAGTTTCAAAAAACGCCCGCTAAAGTCGGATGTGTAGACCTGAGGGCCTTGGCCCAAGGGTGCATAACAAGACACACCGCAATTACGTCTGAAAAAAACACTCCGGATGAACGCAGAAGAAGAAGAAGAAGTTTCATGGTTCGTTCTGTTTGTGAGGCACAAGAACAGATCTGATTTATTTATATCGTTCCTAATATTAGTGCCCATAACATGTGTCACGTCTACAATGTGTGCAGGTGGAGAAATCAATAAATGTCAGTTTAACGAAAAAAATCTATCATTTAATCACCAGTATACGTCACAGAGAATAACGTACTATAGTATGTCCACAAACGAATGCCGTCATTCACGATCAATTATTTTGAAAACTGTCTGTTGCATCGTTATGAAATTTTTCCAGCCGTCTTATATTTACCCCCACCCAAGGAATATGTCTTTGATAGGTCCAAAAACAACTTAAATCATTGAAAGCGGCGACATTCCTTTGATCTTTTGCTGAACAACTGGTGATTTCTCGCTAACGAAGTTATTTTTACGGTAATGTGAGATATGTCAAAGGCGTATCCGGATTCGTATGAGAGTGGGTGCAATGAAAGAATTAGCTTAAAATCGACAGGGTCGGCTGCATTGCACCGGGTGTTTATACCATATGGCTCAGTTTCTTTCCGCAGCGCGGAAAGCGTCGCACAAAGCACGAACTCCGTAGCTCCAGCGACGACCCTCGGGAGTCTCCGAAAAAATGCACTCGTGAAATGAAGGACGCGGCCCGGAATCGAACATAAAACCTTCAGAGCCCGAGTCAGACGGCTTGACCACTTCACCACGGAGAATCCCGAGAGGGGTGCAATGTGTAATATTAGTAAAGACAGAGAATTTACAGAGGCACGGGGTAAATAATTTGTAAATTAACAGGAAAGTAGAAGGAATATATTTCTTACCTTATTTTTCATTGCCTTCTTGTTTCTTCAGCTGATGCTGATGCTGTAATGTTTAGGGCCTACAATTCGTCTGAATAGTTGGAGCAAAATATCCCAGTAAGTGTGTACGTAGATTAAGGTCTGCGATCTGCTCATACCTTAATCTGTGTCGGACGATTCCAGTAGGTTGATGATTGCTCTCGGTTGCATAAAATTCAATCCATCCTTTCTCCAATAGTCCTCTTCCTCTTTCAACACATGGTCCTAACGTTTTTTCCAGTAACTTTTATCAATATTTAATAGCGCGCACAGACAGACAGACAGACAGACAGACAGACAGACAGACAGAAAGGTAGTAGGTAGGTAGGTAGGTAGGCAGAAAGGTAGGTGGGTGGGTGGATGGCTGGCTGGCTGACTGGGTGGGTGGTTGAGTCGGTGGGTCAGTCTGTGGGCCGGCCGGCCGGCCGGCAGGCAGGCAGGTATATCAGACAGACAGACAGACAGACAGACAGACAGACAGACAGACAGGCAGGCAGGCAGGCAGGCAGGCAGGCAGGCAGGCAGGCAGACAGACAGACAGACAGACAGACAGACAGACAGACAGACAGACAGATAGATAGATAGATCCCCGCCAGGAGCCGGGCCGAGCCAGCTAGTTTATTTATATAATCACGTTTCATGAAAGAACCCACAGTTTGACGACACCTCTGAATCTACCCCATATAAATTCCCTCAGTCTGCCAAAAGCAAAACCGCGCAGACAAATTTCAAAAATTTTGGGGGGGGGGGGGGGGGGTGTCTTGTTGAAACGGTAATACTCTTAAAATGATCGAATGAATTGCGGGGGGGGGGGGGGGGCAATAAAATATATAACGCGTATAACCAAACATTGAAATCTGCTGTACAATCTCCACAACAAAAATTTTTTTGTTGGGAGGACATAATTATAAGGTTATATACTAAATCTCATCATTTTCCCTCAATTGGTTACTGAGATATTGAATTTTATATTGAGGCAACAAAACAAAAAAAAACACTTATAGCACAAAACATACTGCAAAATGAAGCATTCACCTTCTTCTTCTTCTCCTGCAACCACTACTATTGCTACTACGACTACTACAACACTATCACTACTGCTGCTACTACTACTATCTCTATTACTACGACTATCATTAGGGCTACTACTACTACTACTACTACTATTACTACTACTACTACTACTACTACTACTGCTGCTGCTGCTGCTGCTGCTGCTGCTGCTACTACTACTACTGCTATCACCACCACTTCTATGACTACTACTTCTACGACTATCACTACTACTACTACAACTACTACGACTATCACTACTACTACTATCACCATTACTACGACTATCGCCACTACTACTACTACCACTACTATCACTACTACCACTACTACTACTACTACTACTACTACTACTACTACTACTACTACTACTACTACTACTACTACTACTACTACTACTACTACTATCACTACTACGACTATCACTACTACGACTATCACTACTACGACTATCACTACTGACTAGCTGCTGCTACTACTACTACTACTACTACTACTACTACTACTACTACTACTACTACTACTACTGCTGCTGCTGCTACTACTACTACTACTACTACTACTACCACTACTTCTATGACTGTCACTACTACTACAACTACTACTACTACTACCACTACTTCTATGACTGTCACTACTACTACTACTACTACCACTACTACCACGACTATCACCACTATACTACTACCACTACAACTAGTACCACTATTGCAAACACTACTACTACTTCTTCCTTCCTTCCTTCCCTCCTCCTGCTACTTCTTCCCATGCTTGTCATGAACAGACATCAGCAATCATCACACTCCACTTTCTAACATCCAATATTTTGATGAAGTTCACATTGTTTATATCTTTCTCCCTACTTTCTTAAAGCTTTCAACATGCATCATCTTCCTCTGTGTAGATGATATGAAGAGAAGGAGAAGAAGAGGAGAGAAAAAAAAGAAGAGAAAGGCGCAACCCTTGTAATGAAACCTTTCTAAATTGTTGCCCCATTTTACAGCTGATTTTTTTATGCTAGCATATTTTCTTTCTTATTTTCCGTGGGGACGTCAAGAGGAAACCACCACATTAATTTCCAATCAATGAGTTTATGCACAGTCATAAAGCTCTAGTTCGTTCCGATCTGTGTGGCACAAAGTATAAACCTGTTTTATTGATGTGGCTCTTTATATTAGTGCCGGTAACATGTAGCAGGCTGATAATGTATGCGGCTGGATAAATCAATAAATGTCAGTCTAAGGGGGGAAAAAACATCATTTAATCACCAGTATACGTCATAAAGATCCTGTTCAGCTTGACTCTAGTCCGACTTTGTGACGACACATGAAGGGTGTAGCATAGGTGGGAGCGCAAGCGCAATTGAAATACCACTACTTTTATCGTTTCTTTACTTATTCAGTCATGGAGATTTGTTCGCAACAGACGAGCAATATCTCCGGCGGGCCTACTCTCGTTAGTGGCACGAGTCAGGCAGGGAGCCTGACGGTAGTACACGCTTACAAGGTCCAGACACTTGCCAGTGACAGATGTATGTGCCCAGTGGTCCGGCGCGTATACGACCCTTACCTGCGGGATCTGGCTGAACGCCTCTAAGTCCGCACCCTAGCACAAAACATACTGCAAAATAAAGCAATTGACATTTTCTTCTTCTTCTACTACTACCCAGACCGCCTTGCATTGTTAGTTAGTTAGTCGACAGAACATCCTCATTGCACATCGAACCATTCCGTCCATAAGTGCTCGGATCCCCTCCTCAGCAAATCCTGCAGCGTGTAGCGGCTAATGACAGCAGTTCTGTGTTGGTTTATTGATCTTCTTTGGCTTCCTGCGTAGTGTTCTTGTTTGGCGACACCTTTTTTAATTTGCTGTTCTCGCAGTCTGGCCATGGTTGTAGATTCACAGTCATCACTTGTGTGGCATAACGCTAACCACCATTATTCAGTTTACAAGACTGCACGCAAAAGAAAGGAGAAAATATATAACAATTGACTACAGGAGCAAACTGAAACCAGAACTGCAAAATTAACATCACATCAAACTGAAACTTGAACAATTGACAGAAGATGACGTCAATTCTAAGAAACATTTCATCAGCCAAAGCTCAGGAGACCATTGGACAAAACAGACATGTGACACCGCCTCAATTTGAAAACCCGCGTAGAATATGTTAATAGCGCACTTCTCCCTAAAACATGCCTGATGAACAGACGTGAAAGCAAGTGTGACCAAATTTCTGGATCCCAGTGAAATCTTGGTGGCAACCCACAACCAACCAGCTGGCAACCAACTGACCAACCAACCAAACCAGATCCCAGAGAGAGAAAGAGATGACCCACACTTGAGATGGAAGAAGACTTGGTCATGGGCTGAACTGGAGTGGATCCATCAATCAATGGACCCAGGCTTATCCAAATCTCCCATCACAAGGGTACCTTTCTTTTAGGAACACACAACACTCAGTTTCAGGAACTGATAACTAAATATAGATTCATCATTTTCACACTTAACATGTACAACATTCAAATGTATACCCTGTTTCAACTCTTACTGACATCTAATGTATTGATGCTTGTTTGTTGATGGTCTGTGACATTGGTCCTATATGCATTTTTCTAAATTATCTTGTATAAACCAACATAGAAAATGAATAGCACGCCAGAAGACAAGGCCCATTCAATAAATAATTAACTTCACTGATCTTATGTTGATTATTGGTTAAACCTATCTGTGATTCTCCATCTTGTGTGTGTACACCATGTTGTAAAGATCTATTGTGATTGGTTATGTGTTTAATTGTTTAAAAACAAGTTAACTTATAAAGGAATATTAAATTGGGGGAGAGAAGACTCTAGGTCTATCAACTGCTCAACATCCATGTTTTCTTAACATAAATCAGGCTGAGAGAATTCTCCAGACTTTCCTCAGATTTGATAAACAAAAGGGGGGCCCAAGAGCTATAAGAATCCTTGGAGAAGGGGCAGAATCCCAGTTGGTATTTTCTATTTTCACCAGGGCCATAATCTATATCTCCTAGACAAAATTAAATAAGACGAGGCCTGCAGATAACTCGAGGGTCATATTCTGGGGTTATTGAAGACAGAAGAGGATGGGGCCCAACTTCTTTGATTAGAAATGGGGCATGCACCAAAGTGATTTCCCACTCCCTTCAGAATATATGACATTTTGGTATGGCTACGTCCTGGATGGTTCCCATAAATAAATTAAACAATACAGTGTGTGTAATTAAACAGTTACATAACACATTGTGTAATTGAACAGTTACATAAAACAAGGTATTACATAAAACATTAACACAATTATCTTTAGATTTTGAACATTGTCATCATGTGGGGTATTGATTGACAGCCACATGATATGAATGACATTTATAGATAAATAAGAGTAGGTGACTGATCATTCCTCCTGAATAAGGGGGCCATTTTCAAATAGGTGTATACTTCAGAAAAAGGTGCTCCAGGAGAAATACAGAGTGTGAATCTACTATACAAACACTACTTCTCTTTCAGAGAAGGTGTTCTTTTCCTGGAAGTCTGAACTTAACAGCATTTCATCAACCATCGGAAAATCTTATCCGGAGGGAAATCTCTGTCTAATTTCAGATTCTTTTCTTACTT
>JACEFZ010025765.1:0-64907 GCA_014155875.1 Cepaea nemoralis
GGGGTTTTTCACTGTGTGCAACAGTCTACTAAATTTTGCAGGTCCTGTTCATTGTATGCAATCAAGTCTGTATCATTTACATATCTAATGTTATTGATGTATCGTCTCCCAATATTGATTCCTTCCATATCTTCTATATTTCTGAAAATATTATCACTGTGCAGGGAAACAGATCTGGAGACATTACACATGCGTCGCGAACACCTCTCTTAATAGGCTGATATTTGCCTACTTCAGAATCGATTCTTATGGCAGCTTGTTGTTTCTAATATATGTTTTTTACAAGACTAGGGTCTTTTCCATTAATGTGTAGATCTTCAAGCATCCTTATCATGTCGACATGTCTTTAGCGAAAGCCTTTGTGTAGTCAATAAAGCAAAGGTGTAGATCTTTGTTTAATTATATAGAATGTTCAATTACTGTTCTCAGTATATTCACAGCATTTACTGTACCCTTGGCATCTACAATTCCACGTTGTTCCTCTCCTATTTCAGGTTGTATTTTCTCCCTAACTCTTTGCTTGATAATTCTTAGCAAGATCTTCGTGATGTGACTCGTGATGTGATGTTGATCACACCTCAAGGCTCCTGATTTCATTGGGATTGCAATAAATACCAAATTACATAATTCATGAGGTATATCTCCAGTATCATATATTGTATTCAGGAGTCTGGTAACTTTATCTATTCCGTATTCTTCTAAAGCATTAATCATTTATGTTGTGATGCTGTCTGAACCGGGGATCTTGCAAGTTTTAAGAGTATACCACAACAATCAATGATGTACAGACCAGATGGAAAAAGAGAAAGAGGCCGACCACGTAAACGTTGGACGGAGGGAATAGCAGAGTCCATGGGAGTATCGGTACATGAAGCCCACAATCGGGCACTCTCACGATGTTTATACGTCACTTCGACACCGCAAGGTACAAGAGGAACATGATGAGATGATGATGTGATGAGAGTATTCTGAACGTCCATCTTCGAAATGGATTGTCCTTCATTATTATTTTGAATATCTTACTGTTCTTTTCTGTTATCATCTTAAAGGTTTTTCACAGAATCTGACCATACATGTAAAATCTGATCTTTTTCTATTATGATTTTTCCATCTTTTGTCTCTAGGCAGCCTGCTGGTGTATGTGTTCTTTGATTAGTAAACTCATGAATTCTTTTGTGCATTAGTGTTGCATGTTTACTGTTGTGTTGTTTTTAAATTTCTATGCAAGTTTTCTCGAGACATGCTTCTTTTGCCTCCTTACATAACGTTCTGACTTTTCTGTGAATTTCTTTTTATTTGGCAGGATTATTTATATTCTGTCTTCTTGTTTCCATTAGCTATAAAATTTCTTCAGTCATCCATGTCTGACGACCCATTTTCTATAATTTTGGAATAGTTTTTTTCTGCAGTTAGAAACTGATTGAATTCTTCAACATTTCCCATTGATCGTTCACATCTTGAAATATGATCTCTAGATCAGACAATATATCAAATTTGTTCTTTACTTTTATGTTAAAACTATCTTGTATTTCTTAGCCAGTTTTCAATTTGCATACATGGTTGTATACTTGACTTTCTTTAACTATGTCCTCATTGTGTCTGTAATTAATCTGTGATCACTGTAACATTCTGTAACTGTTGTTTTTTAACGACTGTTAGCGCATTTCGAAATCTTCTGCTAATCAGGTTGTAGTCTATCTGGTTTTTAATCCTGCTCTCTGGACTCGTCCATTTCCATAATCTTCTAGGATGCTGTTTAAACCAGGTGTTTCCTACAACCATTTCTTGTTCTTTTGCCCATTCTACAAGTCTGTATCCTCTTTCGTTTAGCTCTCCCAAATCATGGTTGCCTACACTGCATCCATCGCCTTGATTTCCCACTTTTGCGTTGAAATCAACCATTATAATATTTATTTCTGATTTTTTACATTTCTTCAAAGCACGCTCCATGTCATTATAAAATTCATCTATATTTTCTTCTCTGCATTCACTTGTTGGGGCATATATTTGAATTACATTTATTTTAAAAGGTCTTCCGTTTAATTGTACTAATAGAACTCTGTCTCCGCAGAAGTCGGATGTGTCGGCCTAACGGCGCAAGAACGCAGCATTGCTGTAAACAGGCACAACGCAATCACATCCGAAAAAAAAAAACTCTGGATGAACGCAGAAGAAAAAGAAGAAGAAGAACTCTGTCTCACACAGCCCAGTATCCTTTGACAAAATTTGATGTTTGCCGATCCAACATAATGGCTACACCTCTTTGCCGTTCTTCTCCTCCAGAATAACAGATTCAAGTCCAAACAAAAAGTAGGTTTGGGCCTAACAACACGGGATGGCGGTAAATGATAAGTAGGGAGTTCTTCTCACAATTATGACTTAATGCCGAGTCAGTAATGACCAGACCAAGTAAATGTGTTTGCTATAAATTCTCGTATTAGAAATAAAACTAAGGTAAAATATGTTGCATGTTCGGCGACGGAGTGTCATTGCAGCTGAACACCTCAAACGGCTGCTTGTCTTTGCTAGGATCAAATATACCTCCAGTGTTACAGCAAACATCAGAGACTGCGGTAATCCACCTGTGTGTCAAAGACGAACATTGATATCATCTTTTTCTTCCATTAATGGTCTCTACAACCATATTTGCTATGATAATGAGGCACACGCACATGTGCCTGCCAAAAATATGTACGTTATTACCCCAAGAATTTCAGAATGCACGGATATCACAGTAGATATATTAACCCGTAAGTAGACTGCCCTTCATTTGTGATATTATCTACCACGTAATGTCACATATTCGACATCTAAGATGTCGCAATTACTTTAATTTATTTTAGTAGCGTTTGATCAAAATGGCAATATGTTATCCTTAAATATTATGTTATACGTTTTTCAAACTAACTATTTGCAATACATATCCTTCTTACATTCTCCAATAAATTATTATTTTTTTTTAAAATTTTTTTGTCTCCCTTATTCCTTAAAAATTTCATTTCAATTTATGTCCCTTGATACTATGTATTCCTATTATAACATTTCTATATTTTTCCCTATGAAACATTACAATGATTGAAACGAACTGCAATATTCATAAGAGCAGGATGCAGCAGGATGTAATAATATGAAATACAAATAGGTAGGTGTGTACATACAATTCAACGAACTCGATCCACAATGGCATACATAATTTTTTTTGTTTTTTTGTTTTTAAATTTTATTTTAAAGAAAAGCGTGGAATAATAATAATAATAAAAAAATAAAACAATAAACAATACAAATAAGTATACTACGATACAACGACAGACGCAAAAGTTGGCAATGGGGTTTATTTGGAACCCATGATGGTTATATGGTTAACAGTTGTTAATGTGGTTGCAGGAATGTTGTATTATATATCAAATTAAAGGTCGTTGCATAATGTAAACTTCTTCTTCTTCAGCGTTCCGAGCCATTGAGGTTCTATGCTGCAGATACAATCCGTCTCCATTCGTCTCTCTGGTGGACCTTCTCTTGCCAGTCGTTGATTCCAAGTGCCTGTAGGTCTGTATATGTATTATCTCTCCATCGTCTTCTTGGTCTACCTCGGGGTCTACGGTCATTTATTTCCTGAGTGTAAGCGAGATTTGTTTCCCTATTATCTTCCATTCTTTCTATATGCCCCAGCCATTGTAGTCTATTAGCCTTCATGATACCAGTGATTACCGGGGACTTAAACAGATCATAAATGTCTTTGTTACTTCTTCTTTTCCACTCTTCACTTTGCGTATCCCTAATGGGTCCAAAGATGCGTCTTAAAACTTTGTTCTCAAAGGTTTGTAACAAGGCTTCATCGCCTTTCGTTGTACTCCAGGTTTCAGAGCCATACAGCACAACTGGTCTGATCAGTGTTTTTTATATTGTGATTTTGGTTTTACCAGATAGCGCATTTGATGTTAGTAGATGTTGTAGTGCATAGTATATTCAGAGTTGATTCTAGTTTGTATTTCTTCCCTTATGATGTTGGAGCAGTTGAAGATTGTACCCAGGTATGTGTATGTTTCCGTTCTTTTAATAGTCATATTATCTATTTGTATGTGGCCAGAGTTTTTAGCCATTCCGTCTCTTGAGATTACCATATATTCTGTCTTATCTTGGTTGATAACCAGCCCCATCTGTTGGGCTTTGTGGGCAGCTTGGATGTTTCTCCATTATCACATTCCTTCTTTACCTTCCTTACAACTTTCTCTAGAGCCAGATTGAAGAGTAGCGGCGATAGTGCATCACCCTGTTTCAAGCCAGTTGTTATTTGGAAAGGGTCTGATTTCCTGTCTTTATATGTTACTATATTATAAGTATCTTCCATGCATAGTCTCGTCATGTTGATTAACTTCCTTGGTATTCCAAATTCCTGCATAGCATTCCATAGACTATTCCTATGGACACTATCATACGCCTTTTTAAAATCCACAAAAATGTAATGGAGATCTCTTTTATATTCCCAATTTTTCTCGGCTATTTGTCGTAAGATAAATATCTGATCTATTGTTGATCTGTTTTGTCTAAAACCCGCCTGGTAGTCACCTAATATGTCTTCTGAATATGGTTTTAGTCTATTTAGTAATACTGCGGATAGTATCTTATAGCTTGTGGACAGTAGTAATATTCCTCTATAATTTTCACATTGGAACTTGTCCCCTTTCTTAAAGATAGGTATCAATAATGACTCTATCCAGTCATGGGGTAATTCTTCTGTCCTCCAGATTTTTATTATTAGTTCGTATAGCTTTAGATGTAATGCATGGCCATCTGCCTTTATAAATGCAGTAGCAATTTCATCAGTCCCAGTTGACTTATTGTTTTTTCTTCAAATGTAGGTTCTTCAATTTGTGGTTCACATGTTAGAACCTCTTCCTGTGGGAAAGCGTCACTTGGAGCTTCACAATTTAGTAATTCAACAAAATATTCTTTCTATGTGTTGCACATTTCCTCATTGGTATTTATCATATTCCAATTTTTGTCTTTTAAACCATATGTGTTTTGTTGGTGCCCTCGTTTCATTGACTTCAGTTCTTTAAAAAACTTTCTGGATTCATTTTTCTGGTGATTAGTTTCCATATCTTTGATTATATTACTCATATGGTCACGCTTCTGCTGTCGGACTATTTTTGTAGCCTCTTTACATTCATTTCTATAATGCTCTTCCTTTTGGATGTTGTTGATGTCATTTAACCATAAATTTCTGGCATTCTTTTTCCTAATGACTGCTTATTCACATTTTTGATCGAACCATCTGTTCTTTCTATGCGTGGTTAACACACCGAGACATTCTTCTGCGGTAGATTGGATTGTATTCTTGATGTTCAACCAAGTTTGGTCAACACTTTCCTCCAAAGGGTTTTGCAGATTTTCAAGTTTACATTTTATTTCATCTGTAAATTTCTCTTTGACTGTAATTTCTTGTAGTTTTTCTCCGTTATATGTTGGGTGTAATCTTTGTAATTTAGTATAGAAAGCTCTCTTAAGTTTTATTTTAAATTTTGCTCCAACGAGGAAGTGGTCACTGTGGCACTGTGACATGTTTGATTGAGTTGCCAGAGGACCTAGTTTGTAGTGTTCTCTGGAGATATATCTTGAATAATAAATACCAAGATAAAGGATATGATTTAGCACGTTTTGTCTAGAGGTCACTCAAATGAGCTAATCATTCCCGCAATAGCCTTTTTGGAGAACATTTTTCTTTGGCTCAACCCCCACTGTGAGACTACTATGTATCTACACAGAAATTTATAAAAGAAGTAAAAGGTTCCCTTAAGGCCGGAAAAGATCTGAACTATTAGCGCCTGGACAACTGAGGATCCCTCTCACTCAACATAATGTTGCCAGTGTGCTGTTCGTCCGTCACATAGATCTTTTCTTTCTTTATTTTGTCAGTATGACCTATATCAGTTCAAGTAGTCCTTCAATTTTTGCAGACAAATAAACTTCAACAATAACTGTACATTACATCTGTTAGACAGGACATCTACATGACAGTTTCTTGACAAAAGTGGAACATACATTCACAAGGAATTGTTTACACCACAAGTGTACAAGATAGACATCATGAGATACCTGACAACATCTATACAGGACTTTTCACAATATGTATAACCAACCACAGCACTTAAGACAGTCACCAGAGACAACACTTGACAGCAACTGTACAAGAAATTCACTGGGGACATGTACTTGAAACACTGGTTCAATCATACTGTTTATTGAGCTGATGGTGAGTCTAGTGATGACCATTGTTCATCCCATTTGTCATGTCAACACCTCAACAGGGTACATACAAAATGTACAAATATGCTAACATGCATGCAGATAAACATGATACAACACTCCTACACCCTCCTCCAGCTAATAACTCTCCTCCGCCTCTCCTCTCTAATCACCACTACACCATTCCGTTACAGTATCGGTATCTATCATCATTTCCTGTCTCTTGGGAATTTAGGAAATCCTATACATGGGCAACTCAAGGAAGAAACTACTGTTCTGGGTCTGTTGAATCCTTTTATCATCAGCATGGATGTTGGACTAGCTCCAGTTAGCAGTTTTCCCAGAATAAGCTTCATGGCAGATTCATTCCTCTTGAAGACAAGATTTGGTATGATGATATGATACTGTCTCTCACCGTTGACCAGACTGTCTGTGAATGCTGATACTGGGATACTTCAAAAGTTGAGGATAACACTCTCCTGACATTGGGAGATGTATACTCGGTACATGCAGAACATGACTTGCTGAAGAAACCCAGAGATAGGAACAAAATCCAATATACTGCAGCCCCTCAGTCAGTCCAATCTCACCCACGCTTCAAGTCACATTCTTCAATCACTGTGTGAGTACCATGCTGGATATTTTCTAAGTTGAGTCTTAGATAAACAAACACTCCAAGTTACCACACAGTTCTCCATGAATGTGGTTCATAGAACAAGATTTGATGTTAGTCTCAGTTGATCCCTGACTGACTCAAGATCACTGAAGTCATCAGAACTATTTTTCTCCCTTATTTATATCCAGCTGTTTGAGGGCTGAGCTGAAAGTCTCTAAGAAATTCCCATATTGTGGGTTCTAGAAGATTTCACTTATAGAGAGTTGGTTCTGGATTCTGGGACTACTGGTTAGTTTTCCCAGATGATATATGGATGCCTCTCCTCCATCCTCCTGTTCTCTGTTGATATATAGAATGGCACAACATCTCTTCACATGTGTTAAAAGATGATGTTATCATATATTAACATACACAGATGGAGATGGGGAAGGTTAAGGTTGATGATGTAGTGAATTTCACTCTGATGTACTGTGGTAATCACAAGACCATATGCTGAGACAGGGTAGCTTAACACAATTACAAGCATTTATGTGGTCTAAGTTCCACCATGTTTGAACCACAGTAGACCTGGGCACAAGGAGGACCAGACACAGTACAGCAATCATTGTGACATAGCAACATGGGACAGGCATTGTGAAGGGAAATGGAAAATAGGCATTTACAACTGCAATATGCATTATGTATTAACTAATGGCATTTACCCAATTAGCAGACCAGACATCCATTCCTATAGCTGTGATGTTGGTGCATGAATGTCCTATTCCATATTCACACAGCAATGCCAGACCTCACCCCTTTTTCACCAGACTTGTCTCACAGGTACATCATCATCATCATATGCTCTTTCCCCACTGAGTAATGTCCACAGTAGGTAACAGAAGCTCAATTGCATAGCAATGGTTCACATATGCACCAAGCACATATGTGGAAAACATGTTTAGTCCTTGTAAGTTTGCATGAGCCATACATTATATTCAGCCAACTAAGACACAGGTTCACACACCTATGGTTCTCTTAGGAACTAGTTTATATGAACCATCCAACAGTAAAGGTAACAGTGTAATACTTCAAAGAGAAATTATAGTAATTCTCTTGAGCTTATAGCGACCAGGCATCACATGGACTTAGCAATTCTGGCGTGCCACATACAACCTGTTTACAGATGGATATGAAGCATCTATCTTTCTACAATGTGAGAGGCTATTTATTAAATCACCAACTCACTCACTCCATCATTCTCAGCTTTTTTACAAAGGAACTTGTACATGTTTACATCACTCATTCCAATCCAGACTGCCGTTTGTTAACTCGCGAGAGCAAAGGTACAGTTGGTTTAAGAATAAGTCATCCTAGGCATGAAGAATGCACAAGGGGTTTGGTTTTGCGAATTTGCCTGAGGGTACTATACATTCATCAAGCATACGCAACCAGTCACAACAAGGGATTGATATGCACTTGGAGTATACAGCGTGAAAGACGTGTCAAGGTTGAAGAAGCAATATTCAGAATTCTGGCGCACAGAAGTTGGGTTTTCCACTTTCACATTTTATTCATAAAATACTCATACATTCTTCTCATTCGTTTATCAGGCACAACCACAACATTAAAGTATGTTTTAAAGTGGTACCTGTTGTCCAGAGAACAATATATTATCAGATCTTTAAGGGCATTGTTGGGTCATAACATCACACTAGCGACCGCTCTTGGTGAAATTCCGGCTCCTACTAATTAGATTTTAAAATATGGCCCAGGGATAGCGTGGGCTCATTATATATTAGCCAATCAAAAGACAAGCGCATACCGCCGCCTCCCCCAACTCGTTCTGGAACCTACGATCTAATAATAGCCTTTCTATTTGGGATGGTCCCCGTTAAGACTTAAAGTATATTTATGAAATGTGTCGGACTGGAAATGGGGATTCTGTTCCATCATGCTACAGGCACTCAGCTCCTCTATAACTTCTAACTTGCTGTATGTTTGATGCATTTCTGTTGTTAATTAAAATGTGATCTATTTGATTATAGATTCTCTTGTCACATGATTTCCAAGTTTGTTTGTGTATATCCTTTCTTTGTAGTCTGGTACTGCTAATCTGCAGTCCTTTGGTTTCTGCTAGGTTGATGACTCTCCATCCATTATCATTTGAAGTTGTATGTAGGCTTTCCATACCGGCCACTTTTTTATTAGTTTGCTCTCTACCTATTTTTTCATTGAAGTCTCCCAGCACAATCAGGATGTCCTGTTTGGGGGTTTCTTCTATGACATCTTCCAGATCATTATAAAAGTCTTCTTTAATATCATCTTCTTTCTCTTCAGTAGATGCATGTACATTAATCATCGTTATATTTTTCCATTTACCTTTTATTCGTAATTTACTAACCCTGTCATTAAAAGCTTTAAAGTTTAAAACGTTCCCCCATAACTCTTTTTTGATGACAAATCCTGTTCCTAATTCATGTTTATTTTGGGTGTTTCCTCCATATATTATAATCATTCCATATTGCTCTAAAGTACCCTCTCCTGGCCACCTTATTTCTTGAATTGCTGTTATATCCATTTGATATTCAACCAGCTCCCGGGTTAGTTCTTCGGCCGCTCCAGCTCGATATAGTGTCCGTACATTCCATGTTCTAAATCTCAAAAGTCTTTAACGTTTCAAGGTCGTTGTCCAGATAAGTCAGTCCGAATTCGAGGCTCATGTATCTGTTTCGTAACAAAAATGGTTTTTACAAAGGTGGGGATGTTAACCCCACGTTTCAACTCCCAACCTGGAGGATCAGAGTGTTTCTCTTTGTCTGTTCTCTACCCTTTGACCTGTCCGGCATGGGAGGCCCTGCTGGTAGCTACGCTACCGCCGGCATAGCTCTCAGGGTCATTGAGAAACTCAAGCTCCCCCACCACGGCAAGGTGGAAACACCATCGGGGGAGATAATGTAAACTACTATGTATAATCTTATGGCAGACGTGGGAAGTCGCTTAAGACGAATAATAATCTCATGGCAATTAATTAGTCACATCTTTGGTGATCGCGTGAGATAGCAACCATGACCACCCATGCTTATTGACATCGGAGATGATGATGCCGACTGTGTCATCACCGCATCACCACGGAGACTATACTATCACCATTCTTGCGTCAGATTTATGTTCTTGGCCTGGTTATTCCATATTGCCTAGCCATCCAAATATATATATTTCTGCCTTCTCTTGCTTTATTTCCGTCATGATTCTCAATTCACAGAGCCTACACAATATGAAGATGTGATAGAATAACACTAAATCAGACTATAAAGGTCATCTTGGATTGTCCAGAATAGGGACAGGTCTGGTCATGAAACTACCAGATGACACAATTCAGGGCTAGATCAAACGAGAACGGTCTAGCAGTACGATTAACCACCGCGACACTTTCTTAGGTTCCACTCTCGGACAATCATCACATCTCCATTGCTATCATTTCCTCGCCTTACCTTCCTCCCCCTTTCTCCAAGTACCACATCCACACATTTACCTTGGGTCCTCACTGAACCGTTACCATCCCCTATCCTGGTTCCCATAACCCATAGACACCCACGACTCACGTTAGTACCACAGCCTGGATTTCTGAGATAAGTAGCAAACATTCTTCTTTTTTTTACATTTTAATTTTCTCTTCATTTTTCTCATCTCGTTCTTATGCTTTAATGTAGTCACTGGAGGATTATATGTTGTGTTTTGTGTATGTATTTGTTTGCCGATGAAGGTTAATCGCCGCACTGACCTTTATTTTTCTTAATTATGTTGTGTAAGTTGCATTACTTTGTGTTATTTTATATTGTTTAGCAGTGAGTATGGAGCGTTTTACACGCTGCATCACCATGATATATATATATATATATATATATATATATATATATATATATATATATATATATATATATATATATATATATATATATATATATATGTAACTTCAATGGCTCGGAACACTGAAGAAGAAGAAGATATATAAAATACTAATGACTGACTGACTGACTGACTGACTGACTGACTGACTGACTCACTCACTCACTCACTGACTTATTGATTGACTGGAACCTTGCCGTCTTTACAAACGATAGTCTGAAAATTGGAGTTATTCCTCTCCGTAACACTAAGCCTGGGCTGAATTTAGAGAGCATCTATTTCGAATGCAGCATTCTCTCTCTCTCTCTCTCTCTCTCTCTCTCTCTCTCTCTCTCTCTCTCTCTCTCTCTCTCTCTCTCTCTCTCTCTCTCTCTCTCTCTCTCTCCCTCGGCCTGCCTAGTTTACTCCACAGGAAAGATATCACCAATACATCTGGTAATGTCATTTTCTTTCGTGCTTGAGGAATACTTGTTGATTTTAAACTAACTAACTATTTCAGCTGGATCCGCGGGAGTAAGAACAACATCTTTACAAAATTTCATCTCAATTGGATATACCGTTCGGGAAAGCATAAAGGACTAACAAACAAACAAACACACAAACAAACAAACAAACAAACAAACAACCATTCTCTTTTATATATAGAGAGCATGTTTTCCGTCTGCATATTCTGCATTCGCCATGGCGATTTTTATTCTAATCTCTAGGCACCTCCATTCAGGTTTATGACTTTTCCGAGATAGATGTACCAATTCACTTGTTTACGAATATTCTAATTTAACTGTATATTACATTGTGGCATTTCCTTCTTCACAGTTATGGCCTTAACCTGTACCTTTTCACAATTCAATCTAACCCTAGTTGCTCACTATGTGCTACAACCGCATCTACTAAATGTTGCACATCCTGCTTATGGTCTCAAATCAACACTGTATAATCCGCAAATTTAATTCTATTGATGTCACGTCCCCTAATGTTGATTCCTGTCATATCTAATGTTATTGATGTCACGTTCCCCAATTGTGATTCCTTTCATATCTAATGTTATTGATGTCACTTCTCCCAAATAGGATTCCTCTCATATCTAATGTTATTGATGTTACGTCCCTCAATGATACCTCTGATATCACATGTTATCGACGTTACGTCCCTCAATGATGATTGCTCTTATATAAAATGTGTTTGATGTTTCGTCACTCAGTGATGATTCCTCTCATATCAAATGTTATTGATATTACGTCCCTTAATAATGATTCCTCTCATCAGTGTATTCATAAGTCGGAAAAGAGGAGGACCACAACGTATATGGATTCAAGATGTGATAGGTAGTTTACACATGACAGCGACAGAGGCTTACAATGGACTGACATTGTAATAGACTGATTTGGCAGTAAATTTCTAGAGAGGACAGCGAACTTGTTACGCAACCTGCCTCGCGTCCCGAAGGTTATTGGTTCGATTCCGGCGTACGTCTTTTGGTTCACGAATTAACTTTACTCGAAGAAACCCTGTCGAGTGTCGCTGAAGTTCGGTAGATAGTACTTTGTGTGATACGTTCAGTAAGCCGCCAAGCGGAATGATACTGTGCAAATTGGCTTAACTCCCGATGCAATGAAGTCGATCGTCTGGCCTTTTAACAGATTCAGGTTCAAACAAAAAATAGTTTTATACATCTCCCAAACCAGCACATCGATGTTTGAATTGATATGTTTGCAAAGGTAAACAGTAGCAGAAATGCAGATGGTGGTTGGGTTTATGAGATGGCCACCGATGTGAAACACAGCTGATCGAACAAGGCAAAGACTTTGTTGCATTCCCCCTCGCTGTCTATGAAAGTATTGACATGATTGGCATTGTGCAGCTCGCCATCTTCAACCGTGGAGTGGACTCCAGTTTGAATCTACAGAAGAAATATTGGACATGAAATCCATGCATGGGACAACGACAGGAAAAGACATTTTTGACAACGTATGTCAAAGTTTAACCAACATGAACTTGCCTTGAGAAAAATTAGCTGGACTGAAAACAGATGGAGCACCGGCGATGTGTGGCGAAAACAGTGGACTAGTTAAAAGGATGAGGTTAAAACTGCAGAACTGTACTTGTGAATTGATAGCATATCACTGCATCATACACCAAGGATAGCTGTGTGGTAAAGTCCTCAACATGGAAGATGTAATTAGCACTGTTACACAAACCGTCAACTTTATCAGAGCCAAAGGTTTAAATCACCGCAAATTTCAGTCTTTTTTGCAGGAAATAGAGACGGCGTTCAGTGACATGCCTTATCATACACAGGTGCGGTGGCTAAATCGGGGAAACGTTCTTAGTAGATTTTTTTCCAGCTGATCGAGGAAATCTATCAATTCAAGGACATTACAGGAAAAGATTCCATAGGTTTTCGGGATTAAAAGTGTGAGTTGGCATTTTTGTCTGATACAACCACTCATCTCAACGACATGAATCTGCAGCTCCAGGGAATGGATCACTTTATCACTGATATGCATGATGCAGTGAAGGCATTTCAAGTGAAGCTGGGCTTATGGTAGACACAAATGCACCAATGCAACATGTCTCACTTTTCTTGTTGTCAAGCAATGTTAAACCAAGTCAACGCTAGGGTATTTCCCAATGCATACTTTGCTGAAATAGTTAGCTTACATCGCGCCGAGTTCACACGGCCCTTTAGTGACTTTAAAGCACAGAAAAGTAATTTTGAGCTGTTTCGTAATCCATTTGCCATAGATGTGGAAACTGCACTGTAAATTTGCAGATTGAGTTAACAGAGCTGCAGTGTAATATGACACTAAAGGCAAAGTACGACACTGTGGGGCCTGCACAGTTCATTCGTTTCATTCCTGAAGAGATGCCCCGGATTCCTCTACATGCGGCTCGAACCGTTGGTATGTTTGGTAGCTATATCTGTGAGAGCAGCAGTTTTCTGTGATGAAGATTAATACAACATCACACAGGAGCCGTCTTCCTGATGAACACTTGCAGTCCATCATGAGAATATCAATGACAGAGAACAGTATTCCCAACATAAACGAACTTGTAGCCAAGAAAAGATGCGAAACATCGTGCTCTGACAAATTGACATAAGAGTGAAAATGTTTATACCAATGATTTTTCATGACAACTTTTTTTCTGTTTTAATTTATATTAATGTTTAAAACAGGTTTAAATTTCGGCTTATTGAATGTTTATCCTGTTCGGCCCACAACCTTAAGTGTGATTTGAGTTTTGGCCCGCTGCGCGATTGAGTTTGACACCCCTGTCCTAATGGAATTCTAGGTATCATTGACACCTTGCCGTATTGACAGACGATAGTTTGTGCTTTAAAAAGGCATAATAACTTTTACCTATGGCGGTAACGAATGTGACTGATAAGACCAATTTGCTCTGTAATGTCCGTTCACAGTGGGTGCATGTGAACACGTGGTCATTTCCACCATCATGCACCATCTTACGTCTCAAACGCTCGGTATGTGACTTATCTGCAATAATTTTATCCTTTGTCTTTATTCCATTTCTGATGTTTGCCCTCCATGCAACACGTTCAGGGGCGACTTGCCTCCAATATGAATTATCAATGCCTGTATCAATCATGTCCCGCTTACACACATCTTTGTATCGTAGTAAAGGCCGACCCTGAGATCTCGTACCCATCTGTAATTCACCAAGAAAAGATATTCTTTGGTATTCTACCATCATCCATCCTCATAAGATGTCCTATCCATCTAAGTCTACGAAGACTGAGCATGGAATAAACACTCACACAACCTGATCTTTCCAATACTTCAGTATTTGTGATTTTGTCTTGCCACTTAATACTAAGAATTCTTCGCAGACACCGCATATGAAAGCTGTTTAAATTGTTCTCTTGGTGTGAGTAAGTTTCCTGTTCTCCCAGACTCTTTTTCTTAACCTGTTAATTGTTGTTGCTGCCTTACCAATTCGAATGTTGATTTCCTGACCTAGGGATAATTTGCTATTTACCACTGATCCTAGATATGTAAAATGGTCTACCATCTCTAGTTCG
Organism: Cepaea nemoralis; assembly: GCA_014155875.1. Classification (NCBI taxonomy): domain Eukaryota; kingdom Metazoa; phylum Mollusca; class Gastropoda; order Stylommatophora; family Helicidae; genus Cepaea; species Cepaea nemoralis. The sequence continues at coordinate 14,790 of JACEFZ010025765.1, forward strand.
ACGTCGTCAATAAAGATTGATGGTACCCCATGTGCACCTTGTGACATAATCTGTGTCTTCTTTTTGCTAATTGTTAAGCGAAATTCAGAACAAGCATTGGAGAACGCAGATAGTAGACATTGCAATTCTTCCTCAGAATGGGTCGTAACTGCAGCATCATCTGCAAAAAGCAACTCTCCTAATCCTTACCCTCCTAATTTTGGTCTTGGCCTTCAATCTCTGAGCATTAACAGGCCGCCATCTGAGCGTGAGTGAATGTATATACCACCATCCTGATCACGAAAGGCATATTTCAGTAGAAGTGAAAAGTATATTCCAAAGAGGGTGGGAGCTAGTACACAACCTTGCTTAACTCCACTCTTGATTTCAAAATCTTCAGAAGTTGCACCATCAAACTTGATTATACTCTTCATGCCTGTGTGGAACGATTCCACAATGGACATAAGAGTTGGGGGGAAGCCAATCTTCTTTAGTGCTTTGAACAGACCCTCACGACTGACCAAATCAAATGCCTTTGTGAGGTCGATGAAGGCAATAAACAGTGGTTGATTTTGTTCACGGCATTTTTCTTGCATTTGTCGCAATGAGAATATCATATCAATGGTAGACCGGTTCTGTCGAAAGCCACACTGTGATTCGGCGTAGACTTGATCTCCTATTACTTGAAGTCTGCGCAGAACAATTCTGGCAAATACTTTTCCAACAATACACAGAAGTGAGATACCCCTATAGTTATTGCAGTCGCTCCGATTGCCCTTGTTCTTGTACAGTGTTATGTTACTTAAATCTTTGAAATCCTGTGGGACTTGTCCTTCTCGCCAGCATAGCTCTATTAGCTGGTGGATCTGTAGAGTGAGTGTGTCTTGCCCACTCCTGATAACCTCTATTAGAATCGCATCCTTACCTGGAGCCTTGCCAGATGCAAGTTCATTTATAGCACACTTAACTTCTATTATGGTGGGAAGTGTGTCCAAGTTGTCAAGAGTTGGTAGAGCCTCTATGGCGTTGAGGGCATCATCCGCTAGTTTGGTCTCACTTGAGTAAAGCTCCAAATAGTGCTCTAACTATCTGTCCATCTACTGTTTCTTATCAGTTATATATTCTCCAGTCAAGGCTTTCAATGGTGCACCTCTTTTGATCACTGGACCACAGTCTTTCTTTATTCCTTCATACATGCGTGTTATGTTTCCCTTATCACTTGCGATCTGAATGGACTCACATAACTTGATCCAATAATCATTTGCACACTGCCTGGCAGCCTTTTGCACATCCTTACTAGCTTGCCTTAGCTCACTCAGAGTGTTACGCTTTGGTCTTTCCTTGTTTCTTAAGAGAGCTATCTTCTTCTTATCAATCAAGGGCTGCAGAGTCTCCCTCTTTGACGCAAACCAGTCATGCCTCTTATGATTCAAAGTGCCGTAAACCCCTACGGCAGTTTTATAAAGAGCTTCCTTAAGTTGACCCCACTTTTCATTTACTGTATGTCAGGATCCCCAATAAGGCCTTACAGAGGCAATGAGTTAACACTAGTCTAGTAGGGAGACACCAGACAGGAGAGACACCGAGTACTATTAATAGCCTCACAAGGAGACACATTTGTGTCAGACCAGAGGTCGATGAGTACAGCTGAGCGAGGGCTTTCCCCAAGCAATTGGGTAGCTTGTCCTTGCGAGTAACCGTGAAGTGCCGGGTTACTCGAGCTCACAAGCCAGCGTGCTGGCGAGACCATGCACGCAATAATAGCTACTGCACGGAGATGAGTGTCCGTGCTTGTCCACGCAATGTGTAGCGTGTGGACAGACTGACTGGAGACGGTAGAGAGAGCAGACGTATCCTTGACCAATGCTAGAGTTTCTAGGCAATAGGCAAACATAGGGCTGTTCATTTAGATTGTGAAATACTAGCATCATCTATCATCACGTTAATGCATTCATGTTGTAGTAATGATGATGAAATATAACGCTCGTAGAGCCATTCAAATGTCGGCTCTGAATAAATTGCATTCCTTTCGCAAATGTCACGAGTTGTTATTTCGTGCAGTGCGGAATTAGGGGAGTCGTGAGAATATGCAGCGCACAAGTCGGTGACAGGCTAGACCCCGAATTGGTGTCAGAACACAGTGAACCAACGCCAGCAGTACAATTACTGTCAGATTACAGTGAACGTTTCTGAGCAGTCATAGCAGGCAGTTGTTGTAATATTCAACGAACAGTTAACGCCAACAAGCAAGTTGTATTATGAACCACTGAACGAACGCTAGCTATCGATTGATATTACAAAATACTGAAGCAGCATCAGTTCATTGCACGATTCAACATCATTGCTGTGTGATATATTGCAGGGTAATGCAAATTTGTTTCGATACATGCCATAAATAATTTTTTTCCTTGTGGTAAATTATACGTTCACCAATTTGTGGAGTGTGAGCCACAATTGAGTCAAATTAGATCGGTAAAGTATGAAATTCTACCAATATTAATTAGAAAGTGTGTTATGATACTAAAATCAATTGAAATGTATAAAATTAACAGTGAACATTACCATCGTAACCACCGTGTACATTTCATTGCATGTGAAACAGCCATCAATGTCACCATTTTACGAAATCAGTAAATAGATTAGCGACGAACTGCAGCCTAGAACGAAGTTACGCCAGAGTCAAACAGCGAAGACAAAACGACATCGACGGTCATACGACTAATCATCTCACTTATCATCTAACAATCATTCAGACGATCATATCATTCATCCATTAATACCATTTATCACAATTTATCACATTTTCATTCATCATTCGCATGAAACATGAGATTGTATTGACAACTTAATGGAATATGAAATATTTGATAAAATATGATGAAATATGAGCTTGTATTGACAACTTAAGCGTGTGTCTAATTTTTGCTGCTCTACTAACCAGAAGCAGCCCTTGTGTTATCAAGTCAAACCATTGTGTAGTGTGAAAGACAGCGGTGGAACATCCCAAGTACCATACTTTCCAACAAATTAGATGAGTATATTTTCGAATATTTTGGTACGCTCTAACTTAAACATGCATCTTCTTTTTCAGTAAAAGATGTACACTTACTAACACATTATTGTAAACTATTCTGTGAATATTATTGTATTATCATTTTGAACTAACATTACGCCACAAAATGGCGTCACTAAATGAATGTATCCAGGCGGGCATCGCAATGGGCCACACTGGTGAAAAATTAGAAAAATGGGCGGATCAAAAGTATAAAGAAGAAATAGCTCGCATGGAAAAGAAGGCTGCTTTAGAGAGAGACGAAAGAGCATTAGAAAGGCAACATCAAAAAGAAATGAAAGAGGTCGAGGAAGTTACCAAACAGAAACAATTAGAGTTAGACCAGAAAAAATTAGAGTCGGATCAAATTACCAAACAGAAACAATTACAGGCGGATCAAGCTAGCAAACAGAAACAGTTAGATTTAGATCATGCCACCAAAGAAAAGCAAATACAAGTAGAGTCAGAAACTAAACTAAAGATGAAGGAAATGGAGGTAGATTCTAACATACAAATAGCCTCTAGCAAACAAAAGAGCCAAAAAGAACAGAACAAATTTAGTAAGTACAAGGGCCTTATCAAACCATACAGCGTAGGTGATTCAATCAGCGCATGGACTGAAAATATAGAGTTCCAACTAAAAACACAGAAAATACCTTTAGAGGATTGGGCAATGATTTACATGAGGAACCTGAGTGGGGAGCCTTTAAAAGTGATAGAATCCATACCTACAGATCTTAGAAACAATTACCAGTACATACACGATAGAATAATGCAACATTTTCTTTTGGACGCTACTGGGTACCAAATTCAATTCTCACAGATTAAGCCAAAAGCAACTGAAACTTTCTTAGACTACATCTCTAACGTGCAGAGCAAATTTAAAAAGTGGACTAAAGCTGCTAAAGTAGGTAACAGCTATGAAAAACAAGAAGAACTAATGGTAATGGACAAAGTCATTTCTACCGTGCCTACCCCTTTTGCAAAGTTCTTACAAAAGTCAGATATTGATTCCATTCAACAATTAGAGAAACGGGGGTCAGCTTATTTTTCATCTAATCGGGACATATTTAAAACTACATCACATGACACAGAAATTACAGCTTTTGCAAATAGAGTTCCTGATAGATCCTACAACTAGAAAGATTACCGTAAAAAGGACAATCCATATCAGAAACCACCTCGATGTAATTATTGCAATCTTTTTCATCCGACTTACTCGATGTGTGATAAGAACCCCACATATCCGTCACACCTAGAAGCGGTGTTAAAGAAGCAAGAAAGCAGAAGATCATCCTTTAAACATGCAGTAAAATGTTATTTTTGTTCAAGTTATGGCCACTATAGCAATAAATGTCTTGGGAGACAGAGAATGAAAGCAAACAATGCAGCACTCATCGATACATCATCAGACGATGAAAGTGACATCGATCCAGAACTTGTCAATGTGTTGCCAATGAATGAATGGAAGTGTGTATCATCAGTAACCGATATGTTAGACTTTAAAAAATGTAAAGTATGCCATCAGTTTCATGCGGATGGGAAATTGGAATGCGGGCATATAATACCATGTTCAAATGAAGATGCTAACGCAGCGTGTGCCTCCAGAGGTAAACTTAAGTTCTACGATGCACTGGTCAATGGTAAACCATGCCAATGTTTAGTTGATAGCGGGAGCACTCTACTGGGTTTAAGGAGAGAACTTGCTAGACCAGAAGATTATAAGGGTGAATTTGTCAAATGCCGTACTTTCTCGGGAACCATCGAGAAATATCCACTGGCAAAAGCGCATATTAATACCCCGTTCATTACCGGCACATTTACGTGCGCTATCCTCCAAGATCCATGTACGGATCTTATTTTGGGATGCCTAGATGCATTGAAAGAATGTACAGACGACAACATAAAAGCCTGGAAAGAGACACACATGGCCAACGCTGTAACTAGGTCAGATACAGAAACAAACTATACTGACTTACAAAATGAAATGCTACAGCTATTAACACCAAGTTGTGCAGATACCAACACTACTCGACAGAAATTTATCAAGGCACAAAGCACCGACCAAACAATTACACCATATTTTAAACTTTTGGGTGAAAGAGCGAAAGTGACTAAGAATGCATCTTGGTACTTTAGAAAATTTAACGGAATTCTCATGCGTTATTACACAAATAATAACCATGAAATTCAGCAAACGGTGTTACTTGTAACATACCGACAAAATGTTCTTAAAATCGCACATGAGTCACCGTTTGCTGGACATTTGGCGTATGATAAGACGCGAGCCAGAGTTCTATCACATCTTTACTGGCCGAAATTCTGTTCGGACATAAAATCTTTCTGTCGTTCTTGTACTATTTGTCAACATCTTGTACGAAAGGGAAAGCATGTGACGGCCGAAGTTCAACGGTCATTATTAGCATCCAGACCATTTGAGTGTGTATCGGTCGATATTGTTGGACCCCTGAATCAGGTGTCAAGCAAAGGAAACCGTTATATACTGACTCTCGTGGACCTATGTACCAGGTGGATCGAAGCGATCCCACTCAAATACATCACCTCCAAAGATGTGGCAAATGTATTTTTGCACATATTTTCTCTCTTTGGCTTCCCACGATCTATCTTATCAGATCGGGGAACGCAGTTTATTTCGGCTGCTACGCAAGCCTTAACCAAATTGTTAGGAGTAGAGCAGCATTTCTGTACCCCGTATTACCCAATGAGCAACGGGATCATATTGAAAATTAACGGCGATCTCAAACACATGCTGGCTAAAGTAACAGCAGAAAACCCATCTGATTGGGACACACTATTGCCAGAAGTGCTATTTGTCCATAGAGAAATTCCGCATACGAGTACGGGTTTCTCACCTTTTGAGTTAGTTTATGGGGCGAACCCTCGAGGACCCCTAACAATCTACCATCAGCTAATCACTAGCTTACCAGACAATCCAACAGCAGTAACACCGTATGAGATGGTAACCGAAACACGCGATAGAATAATGAAAGCGTGTGTAATAGCCAAAGCATCTTTGGAGAGGAAAGGACAGATGTACCGCGATTATGCAAATAAGGGTGCAAAAACTTATCACCTCGAACCAAACCAGAAGGTTTTGCTTCTACTACCCGACAAACGTAATTTGTTACTAACATCTTGGCAAGGGCCTTTCAACGTTGAACGTAAAATATCAGATGTGGATTATGAAATATCGATAAAAGGACACTTAAAGATATTCCATATCAACATGCTGAAACCATATTTTTCACGACAAGAACAGCAGACAGACGAACAAATTGCACCATCACCATGCAATGAGACGACAGACGTACACAACACAACTTCACTAGATAGGGCGACCCACGACAGCGACAACGCAAACAAACTTAGCCAGATAACAGCCCACAGCTAGTACCACAACCGTATTGAACGAGACAGACGAAGACGAGATGGAATTACCCGTTCCTACTGTAGACGCGACTGCGACCATTGACAGCATAAAGATAGAAACGAAACTGACAGATGACCAACGACGACAAATAATACAGCTAGTGACGGAATACAGAGACATTTTCTCCGACATCCCAGGAAAGACGGATAGAATAGAACATTCTATCGTTCTGACTGACACCACACCTATCAAGTGTCGACCGTACTCTATTCCATTATACATATACAACTAAGATATGAGTCTGGGGAAAAAAAAATTTTAACAATAATATTTTACAATTTGTTTTTTGGGACTTTAAAGTACCAACAGGAACCAACACATATTTTTTTTTTTAATTGTTTTATGAAAACATCTGCTTATGTGCATATCTATACATGGTATTCATAAAAGCAATTCTTTTTTTCATTGCAGCACAAAAATACATTGCAAAATGAACATTTTGAATGTGGTTTGGACTGGATTTTTTTGTAGAGCACATTTCACACCTTCCCCTTTCTTGAACAAAGGTAGGCCAGTGAGCTCCTAGGTTTTGTCCTCTGATGTCTTTAGACACAGAAAAGTTGTTCTTCCTTCTCTTCTTTGGCTGCTCTGGTGTGGTGCTGATTGAAGGACGACCTCTTTTTTTCACAGGGATCTTTCCCTGAGCGATTAGTCCCATCGCTAAGTTTCTTCGAAACTCAAGTAGTGTTGATTCATGGTGGATCTCTTTGTAAATTACAAAAGCATTGACGTATGCCATTTCAATCATTGCAAAAAACAATCTATGCCACCACTTTTTGGACTTTCTATCAGGATCATATAATGATCGGAGCATATCTGCCTTGTCCACGCCTCCCATTGAGGAATTGTAGTCCCCAACTATAGCAGATGCTACAACGTCTTTTCTAGTCCCGTTCCGCTCTTGTCGACTCAGAGTTGTAGCTTCATTGCCATGGTAGTTTGACAAAAGGTGAACACATTTATTGTCTCTCCACTTGAAGAAGGTAATACCTTGCTCTGTAGAGCTGTAGTCAAAATCTCCCCTTTGTAACTTCTTATCCTCTTGAAGCTTAGGGAGATGCTTCCTACTGTTTTTGTTGAATGTACAAGTTTGCTTGAAAAACTACATTTTCAATTGTGGATTCTGATAGCACAGTGAGAAATATATCTGCTGCAGTCTCTTTTCCCACAAAATGCTGGAGAACTGGCCCAACCTCCTTAGAGAAAACTAGCAGACTCTTTGAGATTGGTGTCTTTCTCCAGTTCCTTTGGATTACTGAAAATGTCTCCTCATCACTGGAATTAGTATCAGAAAGTTGCACATTCTGAGATTCAGAAGAACCGGCAACATTAGGGTTGTTCTCTAGTTCCTCATCCGAGCTGCTCTCTACTGGTGTATCAATATCAGATGGGAGATCTTCTTCTAGGGCAATGACAATTTCTTCCTCAGTCAGATATTTTCGTTTACAGGCCATGACACCTAGAAATAAAATAAAAAAATCATATAAACACACACAAATTATATGGTACTTTGCTATCAAAATAAGTCAATCACATGATGATGATTAGGTTCAAAATAAGTCAATCACATGGTGATGATTAGGTTCAAAATAAGTCAATCACATGATGATGATTAGGTTCAAAATAAGTCTATCACATGATGATGATTAGGTTCAAAAAGTTAACTTTTCTCACATCCCTTGGTTTACCCGAGTTTTACCCACTTCCGACCTGGCGGTACTTATAAGTACCATGACATATTTTAGTGCGTACAATTAAAAATAAACTATCAATTTAGAAGACACATATATCAAATGCTTACCTGTATAATACTGTAGTTGATTAAAAATCTGTAGCACCAACAAACTGTAAAATAACGATCAAATAGTAGACGTCATGCAGGCAGTGTCCAGTCCCTATTTCAAGATGGATGACTAACGAAACTCGACACAAAGAAAATGTATTGCGCATGCCCAGATCGCTTCCAAACATTCACGCCACCTACCTGGGAAACAAGCAATGTTATTTTAGATAGACCTTTAAGTACCGTCAGGATTCGTGATCAGATTGTAAAAATATAGCCATTTGAAGTGAGTGGTACTTAAAAGTACCGTCAGTAAAGAAAAGGTTAAACTATAGGTCGAACCTCGACAAAGAAGTTCTATCTCTCGAGTCGAGCGGAATCATCCAAAAATCTCAGTCAGAGTATTCCTTCCCTATTGTCCTTGTCACCAAAAAGGACTCTTCTATTCGACTATGCGTCGATTATCGCCGCCTAAATAAGATAACCAAAAGTGACGCTGAACCGATGCCATCATGCGAGGATCTAATCTTGGACATGTCTACATCTCGCATATTTAGCAAGACTGACCTCACGAAAGGTTACTGGCAAGTCCCGATGGAAGTAAATTCCATCCATCTAACAGCTTTCTCCACTCCTCTTGGACTATATGAGTGGCGCTTTCTTCTTTTCGGCCTTCGTAACGCTCCAGCGACTTCCGTCCGTCTAACTAGGGATCTTCTCCACGGGATGACAAATATTTCAACTTATATAGATGACATTTGCATCCATACGGAAGACTGGACAACACACCTACTGAAACTTGGACAAGTCTTCGACAGGTTGCGATTGTTTGGGCTCACAGCGAAGCCGTCCAAAGTAGAGTTGGGCATGGAACAAATTGACTACCTGGGTCATACCATCTGCAGAGGCCAATTGAAAACTGATGACAGAATCGTCACTAAGATTCTGAATTTAACAATGCCAACGACCAAGAAACAGGTGCGAAGTTTACTGGGTCTGGTAAACTACTATAGTAAATTCATTCCAAATCTGGCGGAAATCACCAGTGTTTTTTCTAACATCTTAAAAGCTTCGGCTAAGTTATCTGTGAAAGATGCACGCTTAATTAGTGCGTTATCAAAATTGAAACATTTGTTCAGCGTTCCACCTATCCTTCGTATGCCTAACCCAAAACTCACTTATTTCTTACGCACAGATGTGAGTGCCATATCCATATCTGGGATACTAGGAAAGTTCTTCGACGGGACGTTCCACCCCGTAATGTACGTAAGTCGCAAGATTACTCCTGCTGAATCAAGATACTCAGCATCAGAATTGGAGGGCCTTAGTTTGATCTATTGCGTGAGAAAGTTTCATAGATTTTTGGCAGGAGCACAGTTTGTAATCCAATCCGATAACTCTCCATTGTCTGTGATGCAGTCTGGACATCCTACCAACAATAGAATTTACAGGTGGGCTTTGATTCTCCAAAATTACACATTTACCATCCAGCACTTAAAAGGGAGATTAAATACGGTTGCAGACATTTTGAGTCGTCTATCATCCATTCAAATACCTGATTTGCAGGAAGGGATTGACCATACACCACCAGAAACAGTGACACGGTAATGTTAGATAACTCAGTGCCGTATGTGGTGATTAAGACACATCGTAAGTGCGTTATCATCGCCAGATATATAACCTGTGTGAATATAACAGTGCTATGCGAAGTGTAACGAACAGACGCAGAATTAACAGGCGCTGACACACACATAAGCTAGAATAACATTCAAGTGTTAGCTATGAACCTACATAATGTAGTAGGGAACTATATACATTACACTATCCTTGAAGGAGAGCATAAGAGACTTTGCCGGAATGAACTATGTTAGAATAGTCTACAAAGAGGATTGCTCCATCTTCACAACGCAGAGGAGGACGTCGACTTAGTGTAATTAGATATAGAAATGTAACTGTGATATATGTATATTATTATTTTATTAACAGTACCTATAACTTCATTTTTCTATTATTTATTCAATTGCAAATTGTATAAATGCATATATATCTTTGTTTTCTTATTTGTTAGTTAGAAATCACCATCATTTAATTAATAACCCATTTATTAGAACACCAATTATAGAAATACAATTGTTAGATCTTATATTAGTTTATTACCATGTAATCATAATCATTTATACATCCATTTATCTAAAATATCATTTCCAAACTAACACAACCATTTAGGAATTAATATAATCCTTTTCACAAATAACACTTTAAGGTAATTAACCCATTTTTCTTAAATGAAATTAGTATTAAATTATTTCCCTTGAGGGTAATTTAGGTCAGCACACTAAATTACGGAAGTTACTATGACAGGATCGGTAACAAACCATCCTCATAACTATGTATATTATGTATAGACATGACGCGTGCAAACAAAACTCACAGTCATTTGGCGTGATTACTGTTAAAATTCAGCCAATCGTTTAATGTATATATATAATGTTTATGTATTTGATGCTATGAAACATATTTTAATGACGAGAGAATGGTTGAGTGAAAGAACAGTATGAAAGTGAATGAAAGAGGTATGCAAGAAGAATAAATGCGAGGAGAGAATGCGAAAAACTTAGTAAACATTGAAAGAAAGAGAGCGAGAGAGAAAGGCAGCGGGAAAATTTTTCCACCGCTGGAAACGTCTTATTTGACTTGTCTGTGTCATCTGTGTAGCCAATGTGTTGTTGAGTTTTTTATATGTGTTATAGCCACACTTTAACAGAGTATATAGAGAACGTACTTTGAGCTTCAGAAAGCGGAATAGTGGTCACAAATAAAAATAACGAACGTTTGTAACCACAATAAACCGATTTGCGGCGCTCGAAGGAACACACACATTTAGTACACTAACGCATACACATGTTAGAGAGTTAAGTACATTTTAGTTTATTAGAAACCACGCAAACAAACAGGAAAACGAACACATTAAAAATGCACACACCATTCATTTCAAAGAACGACAACTCTAAATTCAGGGGACACAATAAATTATTAGAAACCTAAATGTAACAGTGAATATAGCTTTTTCACATGCGGAAGCGAGAAGGTGAACAGTAGAGCTGTGTATATAGAGTTGGAGGGGATATTAATGGGAACATGAACATTTTGTGCTCATGTGTTGTACTCAGAATAGAGTCAACATGTGTGTGGGTTGTCATTTTTGGGCAATTTGAGGACAGGTCGAGACAGAAGTCAAGAGGTGAAAGTCAAAAGAAATAGGGTCAAACGACGGAAACCAGGACATAAGTCATAAGACAACGGTTCCGGTTCACTACCAATCCCAAAGATATCTATGGAACCAACTATACTGAACCATGGCTACTGAATTAGCCAAGTGAAAAGATAAAACACTGTGAATGAAGGTAGAAGATAGTTGTTATATCCCCAAACTAGAAAGTTAGAACTTATTGGAGATCTGACAAAATTGGAACAACCAATTTTCTTTTGTGACCAGAAGTGTTACAAATATGAGTAAAAGGGAAGTAACACTTCGCGGAGAGGAGGTGACCCTGTCAGGATCCTCTATAAGGCCTTACAGAGGCAATGAGTTAACACTAGTCTAGTAGGGAGACACCAGACAGGAGAGACACCGAGTACTATTAATAGCCTCACAAGGAGACAAATTTGTGTCAGACCAGAGGTCGATGAGTACAGCTGAGCGAGGGCTTTCCCCAAGCAATTGGGTAGCTTGTCCTTGCGAGTAACCGTGAAGTGCCGGGTTACTCGAGCTCACAAGCCAGCGTGCTGGCGAGACCATGCACGCAATAATAGCTACTGCACGGAGGAGAGTGTCCGTGCTTGTCCACGCAATGTGTAGCGTGTGGACAGACTGACTGGAGACGGTAGAGGGAGCAGACGTATCCTTGACCAATGCTAGAGTTTCTAGGCAATAGGCAAACATAGGGCTGTTCATTTAGATTGTGAAATACTAGCATCATCTATCATCACGTTAATGCATTCATGTTGTGTAATGATGATGAAATATAACGCTCGTAGAGCCATTCAGATGCCGGCTCTGAATAAATTGCATTCCTTTCGCAAATGTCACGAGTTGTTATTTCGTGAAGTGCGGAAGTAGGGGAGTCGTGAGAATCTGCAGCGCACAAGTCGCTGACACTATACAATTTTCTAGTGTATCAGTGAAAGCGTCTTCAAGTTGCTGTTGAAACTGAAAGCACTTTTCAGGATTGTGAGTGTTGATAATATTAATTACCTGTATATTACATTGTGGTATTTCCTTCTTCCTAGTGACGACTATAATCTGTGTCTTCATTGACTTTAATTATATTCCTAGTTGTTCACTATGTGAGACAACGGCATATTCTCAATGTTGTAGATCCTGCTAATGGTCTCAAATCAACACCGTATCATTCACATATCTAATGTTATTAATTTTACATCCCCCAATGGTGATTCCTCTCATATTTAATGCTATTAATGTTACGACCCCCAATGGTGATTCCTCTCATAACTAATGTTGATGATAGTTCGTCCCACAATGGTGATTCGTCTCATATCTAATGTTATTGAATTTGCGTGTCCAATTGTGATTCCTCTGATATCTAATGTTATTGATGATACGTCCCCCAATGACGATTCCTCTCATATCTAATGTTATTCTTGTTAGGTCCCTCAATGATGATTCCTCACATATAGTGTACAAAAGAGTCGGAAAAGAGGAAGACCACAACGTAGGTAGATTCAAGATGTGATAGGTAGTTTACACATGACAGCGACAGAGGCTTACAATCAGAGAGACATTTGAATAGACCGTTATGGGAGTAAAGTTCTAGGCAGGACAAGCGAACTGGTTACGTCACCTGCCTCGCGCCGTGAAGGATAGTGGGTTCGATTCCAGCGCACGTAGTTTGGTTAACGAGAGGAGTTTTCTTCGCAAAAACTCTGGGGATTGTCGCTGGAGCTGCGTAGTTCCCACTTTGTGTGACGCTTTCGGCAAATTGCCTTGCGAGCCATATGGGACGCACGAACGAACGAGCAAACATTATTTTCAAAGGGTTAAGAATTAGGCACGCAGGCCCGTCCGACATTCTGCCCTTTTTCTCTCTTTCCTTTCATACGTTATTTCATTCATACACCACTTATGAAGCCAATCTTTGACAACAACAGAACAATATGCACTAAAACGCATGGGAAAAAGTCAGTATTTCATGACTCACTACGCAATTTTTAACATGACCATTATAAATACCTAAGGAAGGTGTACCGTACCATACATATGGGAATGTTTATTATACTAGTTGTCATTTGAGGTAATTTTTATTGTTGTTGTTTTGCTTTAGGGGATCATGTAGTCTGTACTGAGATAGTGTTCAAACAGGTAACGAATGTATGTATAGTGATTGGTGGTGTCTTTGATTTCATGTGGAAGATTGTTCCACAACTGAGCGGCAGAGTACGCTAAACTGGGATACAATCTAGTGCAATGAAGTCGATTCCCTTGACCTTTAACATATTCAGTTCCAAAAAGGTTTGTTTGGGCGTAACAAAAATCGATGGCAGAAGATTATAATTAGGAAGGTTTTGTCACAGTTATGACTTAATGCTGAGACAGTGATGGACAGACCAAGAGGGTAAGACACGGGTGTGTTTTGTCACGAAATTATCGTATTAGAAATAAAACTAAGGTAAAATATGCTACATTTTTGGCGACTGATTGTTATTGCAGCTGAACACTTTAAATGATGGCTTGTCTTTGCTAGGATAAAACATAACTGCAGCGTTAAGGCAAACATCAGCAACTGCCGTAATCCACTTTCGTATCAACGACTGTAATCGATATCATCTGTTTCTTAGCGCCATTAAAAGTATCTAAGACCATATTTCCTATCATTATAAGGCACATACACATGTGCCTGCCAAAAATACTAGACAGATTCCCATCACCAAATTATCATCAAACAGATATTGCACTAGATTTATAATCACGTAAGTAGAGTACCCTTCATTTATTATATTATCTACCACATGAGGTCACATAATGGACATCTAAGATATCTCAGTAACTTAAATTTATTTTAGTACCGCTTGATCAGAGTAGAAATTTTATCTTTTAAATATTATGCTATACTTTCTTTAAACTAACTATGTGCATTACATGAGCCTTCATTTATACTCGAATAAATTATGATTCTTGTCTCCCTTGTTCTTAAACATTTCATTTCAAGTTATCTCCCTTGAAGACTGGGAATTCTTATTATACAGATTTCTATATTTTTAAAATATGAAACATTACAATGATTGAAATGAGTTGCAATATTCATAAGAGAAATAACGGATGCAGCAGGAAGTAACAATAGGTAAATAAAATCATTTAGGTATGTGTAACTCCTGCGAAAAAAAAGTGAGATATACTAAACACGGACGCAGTGTACATATATCCCTTACAACGAGGTCCACTATCGTGAACTATACATTTTTAAAGACGGGAGAGGGGAGAGGGGGAAGAGAGGGGGATGGGTAAAAGAATATAACAAAATGAACATTAAAAATAAGTATACTACAAAACAACTACAAACGCGAAAGTTGACACTGGGGTCCATGTGACCCCCAAGGTAGTTCTAGGGTTAACAGTTGTTAATATGGTAGCAGACACGTTGTATTATATATCAAATTAAAGATAGTTACATGAGGAAAACTACTGAGTAAAATCCCATGGCAGATCGAGAAGTCGTTTAAGACGATTAATCATCCCATGGCACTTAATCAGTAGTTAAACCGTTGATGATCGCGTGAGATAGCAACCATGACCGCCCACGCTTATTGACGGCGGAGATGATGATGCCGACTGTGTCATCACCGCTCTACAACGGAGACTACACGATCACCATTCTTGGATCAGGTCTGTGTTCTTGGCCTGGTTATTGTCGTGTATTTCTTTATAGTGACGTCCCTGGAGTGAGGGGAATCAACACCCACATTATTTTTAACCCCATATCATTATTCTGGAGAATCCACCAGATTCCGTCCACCACACTCCTTCAGTCAATGGATACCTCTCTCTCTCTCTCTCTCTCTCTCTCTCTCTCTCTCTCTCTCTCTCTCTCTCTCTCTCTCTCTCTCTCTCTCTCTCCACTGGCTCATGCCCCCTCTCACACTTCCCCAAAACAACATACTAAACAACTCTAGCTTCCAAAATTAATAACACATTAATTTAATGAAGAAAAGTGTATGTATGTGAGAAGTGTATGAGTAGAATGTATGTCGTGTACTCTAGTGTATCTGCAGAATCAGACCGAACAGCTCAGGAGCGAAGTCTGATCATCCCTGTAAGGATGACACAACATCATAGTTCAGTACACGATAACCTCACCAAACGATGTGTCCCTCCTGCTAGATGTTGACTTCCTCCAGTAGCTTTTGATAACCCAGATACGTGGTCACCAATCACGGATATAGTCCGATATTGATCCTGAATCGATCACACCCCATGCTATTAAAATGTCCCCACTGTTCTGAGACTTAAAACATCCTAGCCTTGTGAAAACCCGGAACACTGTCCCTTGAAATAATGTGATTTCATTTCCTAAATGTCCTATCATTTCACTATTACACTGTTATGGTTTACAGTCCCACAGGAATCTAGTAATTTAGTAAAAGCACCAGGTTCATTGTTCCTGTTCCTTAGAAACTCTCTATGGTTCTTTCTACATGTGATGTGGAAAGCAATAACTAGTGTTCTGTTCACATTTGGTTTGGAAAAATAATCTCACTACTGACTTCCATGATCGCTATCACTAAGAAGTCATCTGCTGGATACTTCTATGTTTCGGCTCAACCGAGCCATGTTCCTTCAGACCCTTTTTTATCATGGGCCCAGTGCAAAAGCTGATGAATAACTCTTCCTGCACTAATTTATCCCTGATAATAAACAGTGATGTTTCATCTTCTTTTCTTCGTAACCTGAGGGAACCTGTGAAAGAGAGATAACACACCTGGTGAGAGCAACCGAACACTGACCCCTATTAGATGAGTGTAGGCCGACGGCCTCACTCAGATATATGACAGTGAACCAAACTCTGTCATGGGGCAGAGGAGCTCATCACATCGGTCTGAATTAGGGTAAGACAAGGAAAGACCAAATGTAAAGTGCAGAACCCCAGTAGACCCCCACTGGAAGATCCCATCAATGGACATTTCTCCTATTCCCCAACCATCCTCAATCCCTCTAAATATCATCCCACTTTACTATTTCCAACTAGCTGAGCTAATTGATCTCTCACACTAGTTAGTTTTAACAATGCGATTGCCTACTGTCGCAGACACTCCTTGAATTCCTAACCACAAAGCAACAACACTATGTTTAAGTTCTAGCTCTATCAATCACTAGACTATCCTACATTATTTACATCTAAATGTTATTTAATAGATACCTTATGAACACTCGGCTTTATCCTGAATCGAACCTACACTTTGCCATGAAAGACACATGTTCCTCAACGTGAATTGATACCGAACACGCTAGATTCTTTTCTATATTAAAACCGAGCTTAGTCAAACACTTCTGCCTAGGCCAACTCCCTTGTTCACACTAGCGGTAACCAATTCTGTGTTTCATACAGTCGGGGATTGTCCTAGTGACGTCATTCGACGTAAACAACAGGTGTCCCCAGCGGCAGACAATCTGTTCCCAACTTCACAAGAATAGTTGTTCCCCTTTCTACAACTGATGCAACAGTCCTTTCCTCTCAACAGCGACACATCAAACAATGTCGACATATTTCTAGTTTCCTAGGAAACTCTCAAAGACTTGTAGTTTCCTTTGATCCGACGCGAGTGTTTCTCCACTCGTAACAAACAATTGCAGCTGGGAATACAGACTGTCTCTATTAGTTTATCATCTTATCGTTAACGACAGTGGTCCCGTGACAATTTTTCCAAATCGCCTTGCCATCCGAATATATATTTTTCTGTCTTCTCTTGCTTTCTTTCCGTCATGATTCTCAATTCACAGAACCTACACAATATGAAAATGTAATAGTATAACACTAAATCAGAAGAGAAAGGTCATCTTGAATTATACAAAATAAGGACAGATCTGGTCAGGAAACTATTGACAAGACACAATTCAGGGCTAGAACAAACGAGAACGGTCCAGCAGTACGGACATCCACCGGGACTCCTTCTTAGTTTTCACATTCGGCCCACCATCACATCTCTATTGCTTCCAGTTCGCGCCTTACCTTCCTCCTCCTTTTACATGTACCACTTTTACTCATTTAACTGGATCTTCACTGGAACTTTACCACCCCCCCCCACCGCTGACCCCATGACCTTTAGACTCCCATGGATGTCTATATGAGAGTATCAAGGTAAAATTTATGTTAGTATCACAGCATGGGTTTCTGAGATAATTTCCAAAAAACAATATGTTGCACGACTGATTGCCTGGCATATTTCGCTGCATCTCGTCAAGTGACGAGACAAGACTGGGAGGGGGGGAGGAGGGGGGGGAGGAGTGGGGGGGGGGGGGTAATATGCCAGGCAATAATCGTCTCACATATTGTTTGTGGCTTCTGTGTTTCAATCAATCAATCATGTGCCATACCGGATAGCGTGGGCGGTCATGACTCGCCATTTCACTCGATCACCAGTGTCGTGGATCAGCTCAGTGTTCCTGTCTCGTCCATGCCACGTGGCCAAGCCATCCAAGTATTTGCCTCTCAGTCCTTCCTCTTGGTCTGTTCCCTTCGATCTTGCCAGTTGTCACTAAGTTCTCCAATCCATTTCTTCTCATAACATGTCCAAAAAATTTTCACTGTCTACGTCTAATTTCTCTAATCAATTTACGATTTTCTTTTGTATCCTGTAGTACTTGGTCATCCATCCATCATGTGTCATGCCGGTAAACGTTTGCGGTCATGTTCTACCATCACACTCGATCACGAGAGTGGTGGATGAGCTCCGTGTTCCTGTCTCGACCATGCCATGTGGCCAAGCCATCCAGGTATTTACTTCTCGATCTTCCCCTTGGTCTCTTCTATTCGATCTTGACAGTTGTCACCAAGTTCTCCAATTCATTTCTTCTCATAACATGCCCAAAAAATTTTGACTGTCTACGTCTAATGTCTCTAATCAGTTTACGATCTTCATTTGTTTCTTGAAAGACTTGTTCATTGGTTTTTCTGTCTGTCCATGGTATTCTTTGCATTTTCCTCAGAAACCACATTTCCACAGCCATCAGCTGTTTTTCAGCTTGACTGCTTATTGTCCACGCTTCACATCCATACAAAAGTATAGGTTCTATGTAGCACCTCAACACTATTTTTCTCGTTTGAATTGATATCTTTTATTGGTCAGTATGTCTTTCATCTTGCAAAAGGCTACCTTCGCAATGGCAATTCTTGTTCTAATCTCTTCAAGGCATCTCCAATCAGACGTTATGAATGTGCCGAGATAACTGCATCGATTCACTTCCTTAAGAATATGCCCATTTACTCGTACATCACATTGTGGTATTCCTTTCTTCCCAGTGACGACCATAATCTGTGTCTTCTTAATATTCAGTTCTAACCCTAGTTGATCACTGTGTGCAACAACCGCATCTACTAAATGTTGCAGGTCCTGTTCATTGTCTGCAATCAAGACTGTATCATCTGCATATCTAATGTTATTGATGTATCGTCCCCCAATGTTGATTCCTTCTATATCTTCTATATTTCTGAATATATTTTCACTGTACAGGGAAAAAAGATCTGGAGACATTACTCATCCCTGTCTCACACATCTTTTAATAAGGCTGATATTGACCTACATCATTATCAATTCTGATAGCAGCTTGTTGTTTCCAATATATGTTTTTTACAAGTCTAAGGTCTTTCCATCAATTTGTAGATCTTCAAGCATCCTTATCATGTCGACATGTCTCCAAGCATCCTTATCATGTCGACATGTCTTCACTTTATCGAAAACCTTCTGTGTTTAAGAACATGTATAAAAACATAGGCAGCCTATGTGATCGCGGGTTGTAAACGCTTGCGCTTCAACTTCCAGTGCGCCGATTTCGGGATAGAGGAATCGTTCAGTACACGGGCCAGTCGGGTTTCAACGTTGATTTCCCGTTCAGAAAACAATGGCAAAGTACTGAATATGTGTATACAAAATCAACAAGGGGTCATGTCATGTGTAAACTATCTATCACGTCTTGAATCCATCTACGTTGTGGTCTTCCTGTTTTCCGATCCCTCTGTACACTATATCGCAACGTCCTACAAAAGACATAGAACACTTTTCTTTTAAACATAAAGGTCTAGAAGAGATAACTATGGAGGAAAGTGTACCATCATCATCATGATGTGAAATGCCGATTAGTGTGGAGTCATGTTTCCAAATCTCACACGATCACGAGATTCGTGGATCAGCTCTGTTTTCTTGATTCGTCCATGCCGCGTGGCCAAGTCATCCAGGTATTTACTTCTCTGCCTTCCTTTTATTTCATATCATAACGTGTCCAACACATTGTGACTGTCTACTTCTAATTTTTCTAATCAGTTTCCGGTCTTTTTCTTTTTGTTTGTTTCTTGCAGAACTTAGTCATTGGTTTTCATGTCCTCCATGGTATTCTTTGCATTGTCCTCAGAAACCAAATTTCCAGAGCTATTAGATGTTTTTCAGCTTCTCTGCTAATTATACATGCTTGACATCCATACAAAAGTGCAGGTTCTATATAGCACATGAACACTCTTTATTTCTCGTTCCATTTTACATCATTTTATTGGTCAGTATGGTTTTATTTCGTCTGGTAAAATGCTACCTTCCCAATGGTGATTCTTGTTCTAATCTCGTCAAGCCACCTCCCATCAGATGTTATGACAGTTCCAAGATAGTTGTACCAATTCAGTTATATAAGAATATTCACATTTACCTTATATTACATTGTGGTATTTCTATCTTCGTAGTGACGATGATAATCTGTACCTTCATACAATTTAATACTAACCCTAGTCGTTCACTATGTGCAACAACAGCATCTACTAAATGCTGAAGATGCTGCTAATTGTCTGCAATCAACACTGTATCATACGCATATCTAATGCTATTGATGTTATGTCTCACAATGGTGATTCCTATCATATCTAATGTCATTTATGTCACGCACCCTCTGGTAATTTCTCTTATATCTAATATTATTGATGTTACGTCACCCAATGGTGATTTCTCTCATATATAATGATATTGATGTTACTTACATCAATGGTGATTCCCCTCATATCTAATGTTATTGATGTAAAGTCCCCCATTGGTGATTCCTCTCATATTGAAGGTTATTTATGTTACGTCCCCCAATATTGATTCCTCTCGTCGCCCAATGATGATTCCACACATATCTAATGGTATTGATGTCACGTTCACCATTGCTAATTCCTCTTAAATTCAATGTTATTGATGTCACTGTTCCCACCCCATGATGTCTCTCAAATCCAATGTTATTGATGTTAGGTCCCTCAATGATGATTCCCCTCATATCTTATGTTACTGATGTTACTTAACTCAGTGATGACGCCTCTCATATCTAATGTTATTGACGTTAGGTCCCTAAATGATGATTCCTCTCATATAATGTACAAAGGCGTCGGAAAAGAGGAAGACCACAATCTAGATAGATTCAAGATGTGATAGATAGTTTACAAATGACAGCAACAGAGGCATACAATGGACAGACATTTGAATAGACTTTTATGGGAGTAAAGTTCGCCTCAGGCAAAGCGAAGTGGTCACGCCACCTGTCTCGCGCTCTAATGGCTGTGGGTTCGGTTCCGGCTTACGTCTATCGTTTCACGAGTGAAGATGTTTTCAGAGAATCACAGAGGTTCGTCGCTGGAGTTCCTGAGTTTTCGGCAGCCGCCACGCGAAAAAATACTTGGCCACATCTTATAAAACCCGGTAGAATAAAGTCGATCCCCGTGACTTTTAACAGATTCGGTTACAAACAAAAAGTAGGTTTGGACCTAACAACAATGGATGGCAGAAAATGATAAGTAGATAGGTTGTGTCACAGTTATGACTTAATACCGAGACATTGATGAACAGACCATATACGGGGTAAGACACGGGTGTATTGTGTCTCCAAGTTCTCGTATTAGAAAGAAAACTAAGGTAAAATACGTTACATGTTCGGCGACTGAGAGTTATTGTAGCTGAACACCTGAAACTGTGATTTGTCTTTGCTATGAATCAATTATAACTCCAGCGATAAGGCAAACATCAGCGACTACATATTTCATTTGTGTGTCAAAGACAAACATCGATATCATCTTTTTCTTCGAGACATTAAAAGTCTCTGCGACCATATTTGCTATCATTATTAGGCAAATGCACATATGCCTCCCAAAATACTCTTTTGCTAAGACGATGTCATAGATATTACACGGATATTGCAATAGATATATTATTCCATAATTAGACTGCACTTCCTTTGTACATTATCTACCACATGATGATCACATACTAGACATCTAAGATATCGCAAGGAATTAAATTTATTTTAGCAGCGCTTGATTAGTGTGGCAATTCTCATTTTTAAATAGTAGCAATACAATCTACAAACTAACTATTCCCATTACACAGCGTTCATTTATACTCCAATATATAAATTTTTCTTGAATCCCTTGCTCCTTAAAAATGCATTTCAATTTATTTCCCTTGATACTGTGATTTCCCACAGGGTCTATTTTTAATGGTTGTACGGTTTTTGAAAATATTACCGTTCCCAGTTTTGCATTTACATTTTATGTTGCATGAGTTTACATAGGGTGCATAGAACACTTGGAACGGTAATATTTTCAAAAACTCTAGTCAGTGACAAAACACCCTATATATACACATTTCTACATTCTCATATATGAAACATTGGATTAATTGAAACAAGTTGCAATATTCACAAGAGAAGCAACGACTGCTTCAAGATGTAACCACAGGAAATAAAAACAGTTAGGTATGTGTAACTCCTGCCAAAAAGTGAGAAATACTAAACACAGACATAGTGTAGATACCTTAAACGAACTTTACAATGATGAACATACTTTTTAAGGGAAAAAATGGGTGGTGTGGTAATACATTATAATAAAATTTAAACAATACAAATAAGTATACTACGACACAACGGCAGACGCGAAAGTTGACACTGAAGTCCATTTGGACCCCGTGGTAATTTTAGGGTTAAGAGTTGTTAATATGGTAGCTGACAAGTTGTATTACGTATCGAATTAAAGGGCGTTGCATAAGGAATACTACTCTGTATAAGCCCATGGCAGATGCGGCAAGTTGTTTAATACGGTTAACCATCCCATGCAATTAATCAGTTAAACCATTGGTGGTCGCTTGAGATGGCAACTATGACCGCCCACGCTTGTTGACGTCGGAGATGAGGATGCCGACTATGTCATCACCACTTCACCAGGGAGACTACAAGATCACAATTTCGATTCGATTTCACCATTACCCCTACCCCTTACAACTTCAAGAGGAAGTTATAGTAGGGTCCATAACCAGCTCAGAATGATAGTCCTGTGACTAGTCAGCCACCAAAGCAGCTGCCCATGGTTTTACCCTCACAGTCTTATTAATCCGAAGGTGATTATTGTCCATAAAGGGTAATGGACTTGCCCACCATTAGCAATTAAACGGATATTGCATTAGAAATACTGTCCCGTAGGTAGGCTGCCCTTCATTTGTGATATTATCTACTACATAAGGCCACATTCTGAACATCTAAGATATCGCAATTACTTAAATTTATTTTCGTAGGTATTGATCAGAGTGGCAATATGTTTCCTTAAAAATCATGCTATACTTTCTTTATGCTAGCTATTTGCAATAAACAGCCTTCATTTCTACGCCAGTAAATTATTTTTCTTACTTGTCTCCCTTGTTCCTTAAAAACCATAATCTAAATGTGTTTCCCTTGATACTGTGAATTCCTATTGTACACATTTCAACATTTTTACCTATAAAACATTACAATGAGTGACACGAGTTGCAATATTCAGAAGAAAAGTAACGGCTGCTGCAGGATGTAACAATAGGAAAAAGAAAACGTTAGGTATCTGTAACTTCTGCGAAAATGTGAGATATACTAAACACAGACATAGTGTACATATCTTAAAACGAACTCCATGATGATGAACATAATTTTTTAAGGAGACAGAAAAAAAGAGGGGGGGGGGGGGGGGGAGAATAAAATATAATGTTATAAAAAATACAAATAATTATGCTACGACACAACGACAGACGTGAAAGTTGATACCGTAGTCCATTTGGACTGTTTTTGTTGTTATTATTGCTAGTATTATTATATGCATGGTGTTGTTATGTTAAGACATTTATGATCCGTTTAAGTCCCCGCTAATCACTGGTATCATGAAGGCTAATAGACCACAATGGCTGGGGCATATAGAAAGAATGGAAGACAATAGGGAAACAAAACTTGCTTACACTCAGGAAATAAATGACCGTAGACCCCGAGGTAGACCAAGAAGACGGTGGAAAGATAATATACATACAGACCTACAAGCACTTGGAATCAACGACTGGCAAGAGAAGGTCAACCAGAGAGACGGATGGAGACGATTGTATCTGCAGCAAAAAACCTCAATGGCTCGGAACGCTGAAGAAGAAGAAGTTGTTATGTTGTTATGGTTGTTATTGTCTTTGTTGTTGTTGTTGTTGTTGTTGTTGTTGTTTTTATTATTATTGTTAATATTACATACAAGATATTGTTGTTATTATTATTATTATTATTGTTATTGGTATTGCAAATATTGTTGTTATTGTTGCTGTTGATGTCGCTGCTGTTATTGTTGTTCTTATTACTGTTGTCATTATATTCCTGATGTTATTGTTGTTGTTGTTATTTGTCACTTTGTTATGTTATTATTGCTGCTTATATTGTTACTGTTGTTATTGTTGTTTTGGTGTTATTATTATTATTATTATTATCATTATTATTGTTGTTGTTGTTGTCGTCGTCGCACTTGTAATCATTGACATCATTATCATCATCAATAGTTTTACACAGTTAATTTATAGCACAGACTGCAAGATGCCCCGACCATTGTAATACTCTATGTG
The DNA here is from genome assembly GCA_014155875.1 of Cepaea nemoralis. NCBI lineage: Eukaryota > Metazoa > Mollusca > Gastropoda > Stylommatophora > Helicidae > Cepaea > Cepaea nemoralis. The sequence goes on from JACEFZ010025765.1 coordinate 39,183, forward strand.
TTATTCAGACAGACTAACAAAGAGAACTAGCAACTCGCATCAGAAGAGGACAGTTCACATTTTGTGGGCATGTCATGAGAAGTGGAAAACTAGAGCATGTTGTCACAACGAGAAAGCATGAAGGGAGGAAAGCCAGGGTGAGAACAAGAGAGTAGATGCTGGACAGTTTGACATCATGGCATGGAGGAACTTCTGGAGCGGAACTTCTGGTAGGCGGTACACTAGACAGAAGGCTGGGGACATACATGGTCACCAACGGCACACGACATGGACTACAGGAAGAAGAAGACACGTACAAAGTGTATATTACAATTCACTGGATGGAACAGTGAACAAACATGTCTATCCAACAAGACATCAGTGTTGCAAACACGTCCTAACGTTCCAAGGTGCTAATTTTAACGTCTCTCTCCTTGTCTTGCGATGATCAGTCTTTAAGCGAATCATGATATTCTAGGCACTTTTAACGAGGTAGTTTGTCGTTGCTTTCCTCTATGGCAGTGACCTTACTGGTCGGAGACCGCAGCCATTGACTCAAGAAGAGTTCCTCTGCCTGCCGTCGTGAAGCTCGAGGCCATGACCCACAAATATCTGTCGGCTGCCCTCAAAATTTCATCCACCACCTGCCTTCTGTGGCTTCTTTTGAAAACTTCCAATAAAAGAACACAAAATAACATGACATAATCCACAGGAAAACACTATTCACAGGAAATCCATAGGAAATCACACGAAATCCAAAGGATAACACTAAATAGCGTCCCTCCGAAAAGTAACGCTTCATCTATAATCTACACAATATGAAAATATAAAGCTGGGAGTTTGTAAAGTTTCACTACACTTGGTATGTTGAGCAAATTTGAAAAATGAAGTACATTATGTCATTACATATGTGCTAAAACATAGAAGGCTACTAAAATTATAGTGAGCCAGGATCACATTGGGAAAGATGAATTCTAGTTTTCCTCTATCTCTTTGAGATTTCCCAAGATATACGACACGACCTAACAAAAATAGATGGCGGAAAGTGATAAGTAGGGAGGTTTTGTCACAGTTATGACTTAATGCCGAGACAGTGATGAGCAGACGGAGTAAGGGGAAAGACACGATCGTGTTTTGTCACCAAATCCTCGTATTAGAAAGAAAACTAAGGTAAAGTATGTTACATGTTGTGAGACTGAGAGTCATTGCAGCTGAACACCTCAAATAGTGGCTTGTCTTTGCTGGTATCAACTATAACTCCAGCGTTACGAGAAAAATTAGCGACAGTCGTAATCCTCTTGTGTTTCAATTGCGAACATCCATATCATCTGTTTCCTCACTCCATTAATGGTCTCTACGACCATATTTGCTATCAGTATGAGGCACATGCACATATGCCTGACAAAAATATTAACAGCACGTACATGTGTGTTATAATGCCTAAACGGATATTGCCCTAAATATATAATCCTATAGATACAGTGAATTATCGTTATTACATTATCTATCACTTGATTTCACATACAGAATGTCTAAGATATCGCAACTACTGAACATTTACTTTATAGATTTTGAACAGAATGGATATATAGTATATATTTCCTTATATATTATGTTATACGTTCTTCAATTTATGTTTGCATTACACGGCTTTTATTTAGACACTAATAAATTATTGTGTTTGTCTCCCTTGTTTCTTAGAAATTTTATTTAAATTTATTTATTTCCCTTGATTATATAATTTTCCATTATACAGATTTCCATATATTTATCTATGAAACATTACAAGAATTGAAACGAGTTGCTATATTCATAGGAAAAATAACGGATGCAGAAGCATGAACAAATATAAAATAAAAACCGTTAGGTACGTGTAACTCCTGCGAAGAAGTGATGTACTAACCACAGGTATAGTGTTCATACCGTACAACAAAATCCACAATGGTGAACATAAATTTATAAAGGAAAAGTGGCGTGGGATAAAAAAAAAATATAAAAACTTACAAAATATTAATAATGTGTTCAAAATTGTGACTGTCTACGTCTAATTTCTCTAATCAATTTACGGCTTTGGTTTGATTCTTGTAAGACATCGTCATTGGTGTTTCTGCCTGTCCATGGTATTCTTTGCATTTTCCTCAGAAAACGAATTTCCACAGACATTAGATGTTTTCAGCTTGTCAGCTAATTATCCACGCTTCTCATCCATACAAAAGTACAGGTTCTATTTAGCACCTCAGCAGTCTTTTTTACGTTGCAATTGACATCTTCTTATTAGTCAGTATGTTTTCCGTCTGGATAAAGGCTAACTTCGCCATGGCGATTTTTGTTCTAATCTCGTCATGGCATCTCCTATCAAATGTTATGGCTGTTTCGAGATAGTTGTACCAATTCACTTCTTTAAGAATATTCCCATTTATACTACATTGTGGTATTTACTTCTTCTTAGTGACGACCATAATCTGTGTCTTCATACAATTTAATTGTAGCTCAAGTTGTTCACTGTGTGCAACAACCGCATTTACTGAATGTTGCAGATTCTACTCATTGTCTGCCATGAACACTGTATCATCCGCATATCTAATGTTATTGATGTTACGACCCCCGATGATGATTCCTCTCATATAGTGTACAAAAAAGTCGGAAAAGAGGAAGACCACAACGTAGATGGATTCAGGATATGATAGGTAGTTTACACATGACAGCGACAGAGGCTTACAATGGGGAAACATTTAAATAGACTGTTATGGGAGTAAATTTCTAGACAGGACAATCGTGGTGGCTACACCCACTGTGCGCGTTCAGAAGGTTGTAGGTTCGATTCAAGCGTACGTCATTTGGCACACAGGTGCAATTTTCTTGGAGAAACCCTGGGGCTTGTCGCTGGAACCTCTTGAAATTTAACAGATTCAGTTTCAAACAGTAGGTTTGGACATAATAAAAACGGATAACGGGAAATGGTAAGTAGGAAGGTTTTATCACAGTTGTGACTTAATGCCGAGACAGTGATGAGCAGATCAAGAAATGTGTTTTGTCATCAAATTCTCATATTAGAAAGTAAATTAAGGTGGAATATGTTACATGTTCGGGGACTGAGAGTCATTGCAGCTGAACACATCAAATGGCGACTTATCTTTGCTAGGATCAAATATAACTCCAGGCAAACATCAGTGACTATCGTAAACCACTTGTGTATCAAAGAAGAACATCGATATCATCTGTTTCTTCTAGCCATGAAAAGTCTCTATGATAATATTTACTATCATTTATCAAATCTATTAATTAAGCAAGCACACATACCAGTGGGATTAAGCGGGTATTGCAGTAGATATATTACCCGTAGGTAGAATGCATTTCTTTTGTGATATTATCTACCACATGATGTCACATACTGAACATCAAATATATCGCAATTACTTAAAATTTATTTTAGTAGCTATTGATCAGACTGACAATATAGTTCCTTGGATATTATGCCATACGTTCTTCAAACTAAGTGTTTGCATTACACAGCCTTTATCTATACTTTAAAAAAAAAAAAAAACAACAATTATTTTTTCTTGTCTCCCGTGTTGTAAAACACCTTTTCAATATATTTCCCTTGATATCATGAATTCATATTACAGATTTCTACATTTTACCTATGAAGCATTACAATGAGTTGAGTTGAATTGAGTTGAGTTTAGCTAAGAACTAACATCACTGCACTCAGGACATTTCCACACGTCATGAGTTTCAATTCACATAATCTACACAATATGAAAATATAATGTCGGGAGTTTGTAAAGATTCACTACACTTGATATGTTGAGCAAATTTGAAAAATGAAGTACATTATGCCTTTACATATGTGCTAAAACATATAAGGCTACTAAAATTATAATGAGCCAGGATCACATTGGGAAAAATGAATTCTAGTTTTCCTCTGTCTCTTTGAGATTTCCCAAGATATACGACAGGACCTAACAAAAATAGATGGCGGAAAGTGATAAGTAGGGAGGTTTTGTCACAGTTATGACTTAATGCCGAGACAGTGATGAGCAGACGGAGTAAGGGGTAAGACACGAGTGTGTTTTGTCACCAATTCCTCGTATTAGAAAGAAAACTAAGGTAAAGTATGTTACATGTGCTACGACTGGGTGTCATTGCAGCTGAACACCTCAACGGTGGCTTGTCTTTGCTAAGATCAAATATAACTCCAGCGTTACGGCAAAAATCTGCGACTGTCGTATTTTACTTTTTACTTGTGTATCAAAGACGAACATCGATATCATCTGTTTCTTTACTCCATTAATAGTCTCTTATGACCACATTTGCTTTCATTATGAGGCACATGTGCATGTGCCTGCCAAAAATATTACGCGCATACTGACAGTTATTCTAACGATTAAAAGGATATTGCATTTGATATGTTATACGTATGTAGACTGCACTTCCTTTATTATATTATCTACCGCATGAAATCACATAATGGAATTCTAAGATTTCGCAATCACTTCAATGTATTTTAGTAGTTTCTGATCAGAGTAAATATACGTTTTATTAGATATTATAGGATACGTTCTTTGGTATAATTATTTGCTGTATACATCCTTCATATATACACCAATAAACTATTTATCTTGTCTCCCTTGTCACTTAAAAATGTTATTTCAATTTGTTTCCCTTGATACTAAGAATTCCTTTTATAGATATTTCAACATTTTTACATATAAAACCAGGGCCGTGCCGTGCTATGATACAGAGAGGCGGCCGCATCAGACAGCGCAGTAAGGGGGCGGCAGAAGCAGTGAAATCAAAATACAATTTGAACTATTCTTCTTCTTCTTCTTCTTCTTCTTCTTCTTCTTCTTCTTCTTCTTCTTCTTCTTCTTCTTCTTCTTCTTCTTCTTCTTCTTCAGCATTCCGAGCCATTGAGGTTCTTTGCTGCAGATACAATCCGTCCCCATTCGTCTCTCTGGTTGACCTTTTCTTGCCAGTCGTTGATTCCAAGTGCTTGTAGGTCTGTATATATATTATCTCTCCACCGTCTTCTTGGTCTACCTCGGGGTCTACGGTCATTTATTTCCTGAGCGTAAGCGAGTTTTGTTTCCCTATTATCTTCCATTCTTTCTATATGCCCCAGCCATTGTAGTCTATTAGCCTTCATGATACCAGTGATTAGCGGGGACTTAAACAGATCATAAATGTCTTTGTTACTTCTTCTTATCCACTCTCCACATTGTGTATCCCTAATGGGTTCAAAGATGCGTCTTAAAACTTTGTTCTCAAAGGTTTGTAACAAGGCTTCGTCTCCTTTCGTTGCACTCCAGGTTTCAGAGCCATACAGCACAACTGGTTTGATCAGTGTTTTGTATATTGTAGTTTTGATGTTACGAGATAGAGCATTTGATTGTAGTAGATGTTGTAGTGCATAGTATATCTTATTTCCAGAATTGATTCTAATTTGTATTTTATGTAGTGCATAAAAAAGTAACGGCTACTGCAGGATATAACAATAGGAAATATAAACAGTTAGGTATGTATAACCCCTGCGAAAGAGTGAGATATACTAAACACGGACGCAGTGTACATACCTTATAACGAACTCCACAATGGTGAACATATTTATATTTTGAGGAGAAACAAAAAAAAGGGGGGGGGGGGAATGAAATAAAACATAATAAAATATAATGTATATATAATAAAATAATAAAATAAAACATACGAATAATTATACAACGACACAACGACAGACGCACAAGTTGACACTATGGTCTGTTTCTTCGCGCCATTAAAGGCCTCGACGATCATATTTGATATAATTAAATGTCACATTGATATGTGATTGCCAAAAATGTTAATAGAAGGAATTTTTATGTAACAATTAAACGAATATTGCACTACATATATTATCCCGTAGGAAGACTGCCCTGCATTTGTGATATTATCTACCACATGAGGTCACACACAGGACATCTACGATATCGCAATTACTTAAATTTATTTCTGTAGCTATTGATCAGAGTGAGTAGTATATCCGGAGTCACGCCAATACCACCACTCCACACCCCAGCGTTTGGGCACCGACACCGCCACCCTAGCACCACCCTAAGGACTGTCGACTAGGGGTCCGAACCGCCCCCCATTCGCACCCCTAAGGGGGTCCGAACCGACCCCAGCAAGAGAGGCTCGCCTCGGTACTATCATTCTGACTCGATATATTTCTCATAGCCAGATATATTATTTTGGAATTAAAGCTGTATGAGATATAGGGGTACGCACCATGAACAAGTGTCGGTGGCTACTGTCGGGGACGACGCGCCAGTGTGAGAGGCGGTGTAGGGGGGAATTCTGTCGGAAGCACAAAGCGCATCTCAAGAAGGGGGGATTCACAGTCGCCTGTACGAGCTGCGGCATCGGGGTGAAAACCACCCTAGCCCTCTGCCGGCCGTGCGGAGCCAACATTAAATACCACAAACTGCGATACCGACAGGAGGGTCCGTTCCTCTGTGAATGGAGGCGCCTGAAAAGAATAAATATTTAAATTACGGCAAAAGAAATTTTCATTTAAAGAGAAGTGGAGTGTTGCCGGTACGAGTCCAGCAGTAATCATGGGCACCGTAAATCAGTTGGAAAATCAAGCTCGCCAGTATGGGATGCCATACAGTCACCGCAGCAAGGTCGTCCTTGCCCGGGAGATAGTTCAGGCGAGAGACGCAGTCCGCGCCACCCGACTCGAGCGTGCCGCCACCACCGGGCGGTATCCAGCTCTTCGGGGGGAAGTCCAGGACGCAGCGCAGCACTCGCGGGAGGATGCGAGGTTGGAAGACGAGGTCACCGCCGCCCTGCGAGCGCGTAAATACGCCGTTCGGGCCCGAGCGCACCCGTTACAACGCTTCGCCGTGTTAGACGCCAATTCAAAAAGGCGCCACTGGCGCTATCTACACCCGGAGCCACTAGCTCGACTCATCACCCAGCGCAGTCCCCAACTCCTAGAGGAGGTAATCCCCAAGGATAGGGAAGAGCGGGGGAGGCGAACAATCACATGGAAGCTCTTCCGAGGGCTAAACTGTCCGATCGTAGAGAGGCTCCTGCCCCACCTCGAGGCATTGAGGTCAGCCTTCTATCTGCGGTACGCCTACACTTACCGAATCCGAAACATCGAAAACGGAGACGTCATGTTGTACCACAAAACCCTACGCGGGTTCCGCGATTTGATGCAAGGCACTGCAACAGCCAAAGAGTGGTTGGCAGATCGTGATGAGATCCGCTTTGACACCAGCCAAATCGACCGCCCCAGCACCAAGTGGGTCTTTGTAAGTTGGGTGCAAGTCAAAGTGAAGGCGATCCTCACTCCCCAGGTTCTGTTAGGGGAAGGGCGACTGCCGGACTGGCAGCGGTACAAGCAGGGGCTGTACGCGTTGGACACATACGACGACAACCTCTGTCTGTTCCGATGTCTAGCTGTCCACAACGGCGCGAGGCAACAACGTTGCACCGCCGAAGCCCGGAAGCTGGCGCGAATGGTGTGTGGCACCGACACCCCAGACAAGCCAGGCCTGGATTCGTTAAAAGTGTTTGAGGAGAAGTTAAAATTAGGGATCCGCGTCTACGAGCCAACCGAAGAGGGGGTATGGCGGTTGGTAAGGCGGCCTGCGAACTACGATCGCGTCGGCACCAAGCCGATGACGATCGGGGTTTATGAAAATCACGCCTTCCTGATAACTGACCTGCCAAAGCTAGCGAAGCTCTTTCAGTGCCAGCATTGCAATCAGCGCTTCACCCAGGCCTGTAATCTCCAGCGCCACGCTGACCACTGCAGCAGAGGGGAAACCAAGATTCTCTGTCCAGGGAATAAGGTGGAGCGGCCGCAGTCGGCATACGAGAAAGTTTTCTACCCCCAAAACAACGCCAGCCGCAGCTCCATCCAATGGTTAGAGCACATGGCCGAACAATTAGGGCGCCACATCCACCACGCATACTGCGGGCACGGGGGAGAGCCGTGGATCGTTGACGGTTTGGTGGATGGTTACGACCCCACCACCCACACGGTGTACCAATATCACAGCTGCTACTGACATGGGTGTCCCACCCACAGTGACGCCCCCAACGCTGACGAGCTGTATCAGAAAACACTCCGCCGCGGAGAGAAAATAAAGGCCTCTGGTTACAATCTGGTGGTAGTGTGGGAGTGTGAGCGACCGCCTCTGTCTCGCGCCCCAATGCCTCAGGTGCAGACGGTGGTCTACCCTCATGCAATCTTTTATGACTTCGAGGCCTGGCACGACAAAGCTCAAGCCCAGCGCCCCACCCCCGACCTCACCTATGAGAGCCATCAGATTGCGATATCTGTTTCGGTGGGGGACATTGTGGGGAGAAGCCGACCCACCTGAGCAACGTAGACCCAAGAGCCTTGATAGTCGAAATCATGACAGACCTGCGTCGGCGAGCAACCGCGATACGAGCCGAGATGGAAGCGCGTTACCTCCCGGAATACCTGGAGAAGCTGCAGCCACAACTGCAGAAGAAAATGCGTGAGTGGTGTGGGCAAGTCCCTGTGTTGGGCTTCAACTCAAGTCGGTACGACCTAAACCTAATCAAGGAACACTTCGTAGCGGAGCTAGCAGGCACCTGCCGGAAGATCAACGTGGCCGCCCAAGGGACAAAGACAATGTTCCTCGTCACACCCGAGTTCAAGTTCCTTGATATTCTCAACTACCTGGCCCCCGGCACCACGTATGATGCGTGGGTGCGTGCCTATGGCTGCACAGCAACCAAGTCGTGGCTGCCGTATAAATGGCTCGACACACCTGAGAAGCTGAACTAACCAGGTCTGCCCGCCTACCCCGCATGGTATTCGAGCCTAAAGGGTGGATATGTGCTCACGCTGGAGGAGTGGAGGAGTTGCAAGCTTCTCTTCAAAGAAAAAAGAATGACCACGTTTGCCGACTAGTTGAGGTACTACACCAACCTCGACGTCGGTCCAGGCATCGGGCCTTAGGGAAAATGAAGGCCTTCTACGGAGAGCGGGGAATCGACATATTCAAAGACGCGTGCAGCCTCCCTGGGGTGTCCCTACAATACCTCCTCAGGGGCACCAAGGCTGGTGAGCTGTATGCCCCAGGAGAGGAGGCCTATCCACTCCTAGAGGCAGCAGTGACGGGAGGGCCGTCGCTAGTCTTCACCCGGTACCATGAAGCGGGGGTCACCAGAATTCGGTCACATCAATACCCAAAGGGGAAGCTGTGCAGGACCGCAAAAGGGTACGACGCTAACGCGCTCTACCTCAGCACCATGGCTATGGACATGCCGTGCGGGAAAGAGTGAGTGCTCCACGCAGAAAACCCCCAAGAGGTAGCCCCCAAGGTTGCGCAGCAGGTGTTAAAAGGCCAGCTGTTTGGATTTGTCAAGTGTAAAATCTCCACCCCAAAAGCCTTGTGGCCAAAGTTCGAAGAAATGGCACCCCTCTTTATGAACCAGGCAGTACCGGAGGCCTTAGTAGCACCGGAGATGTTGGAATACCTGAAACGCACCGGCCGCCAGCGGTCGGGGTGTAAGAAACTGCTGGGCCTCCTTGAGGCCGACGGAATCTTGCTGTACACCCCGCTGTTGAAATGGTATCCAGAACACGGATTCGAGCTGGAGGCGGTCTATACAGTCATCCAGTATGAGCCAAAGAAGCTCTTCACGTGGTTTGTTGAGCAAGTAACGGAAGCGCGCCGCTTCGGGGATGTGGACAAAGCGAAGGCGATGCTGGCAGAGGCTATGAAGCTTCTAGGCAATTCAGCATACGGAAAGCTCATCGAGGCACTCGAGCGCCACACCAACACCAGCTACACCCGAGACGAAAAAACAGTGGATCAGGCACTACGTTCCGCCTGGTTTGACGACCTCACAGAGATAGGCGACGCGTACGAGATCAAATCGCGTAAGCCCCGTGTGATCATCAAGCGTCCTTTCCAGGTAGGCATCGCCGTGTATCAACTGGCCAAGCTCCGTATCTTAGAATGTTACCACGACTTCCTTGACCGGTTCGTGGATCGCAGGGACTATGAGGTCATGCAGATGGACACCGACAGCCTGTACATCGCGCTGAGCACCCTCAACCTCGAGGAGGTGGTAAAGCCTGAGATGAAAGAGGAGTTCAACCGTGTGAAGAGGGAGTGGCTTGCCTGGGACAAATGGAGCGGGCGAACACCCGGCATCTTCAAGACCGAGTTTGAGGTTAGTCGAGGCATCGCTCTCTGCAGCAAATGCTACATCTTCGACGGGGACGTGAACACGAAGGTCTCGTGCAAGGGGGTGGGAAAAAGGCAGAACACCATGACCTGGGGGAGATACAAAGCCACCTTAGAGGGGTCCATAGACAGAGTGGAGAACCGAGGGATGCGCATGCATAACGGGCAGATGGCCAGCTACCAACAAGGCAAGCTGGGCCTCAGCGCGTATTATGACAAACGGTATGTCTTACCCGACGGTATCCACACGCAGCCCCTCGAGTACCGCAAGGACGCCGCGGAGTGAGCCCTCACTGTTTAGGGAGGATCCGATCAGGAGGCATTTGGGTGTCGGGAGGAACAATCATCAGCTCTTCGCGAACGAAGCCCCGAGCCGGCCCATCCTCCAGGTAGTACAGCGCAGGCCTCCCATCCTGACAGACAGTTTTACGAATCTCGTGTACTGTCAGTGACCACGAAGGATCAGTCGCCCGGCGCCGGCCACCTTCAAGCTCATGCTCCCCAGGCGAGCTTGCATACAGATACCGAACTAGAGCCTCAGACGGAATCACAGGCTCCTTGAGGCCGATAGTACGGTGAGCAGGAGCGGCCGGCGAATGGGATACAGAAGTGTCCTTAATAGCATCAACCGGCTTCCGACTCGTCAAACGAGTCACCTCACCTTTAAGAGCCGCGACCATCTGAGGAAGAGCCTGAACCCATTCAGCTGAACGTTCAGAGGACCCTCGAGCCGCCAGTAGTAACTCTTGGGCGTACTGGGCACCGAACAGTCTCTCCGCCAGAGTGCGATTGAATCTCTCGACGATCGCCTGCTGCCGGTGATTCCCAGCCTCTCCACGCCGTATCTGTGTCTTATGCTTCGCCGCCAGCTGGCTCACAGCACCCATAAACTCACGCCCTGGGTCAATCTGCAGAAGCTGTGGCCATTTGAGTGGCCCGCGTTTGTAAATTCGCTCTAGGGCCAAAGCCACCCCTTCATTGCTCTTGTCTGTCAAAGCCTCTGCTTCCTTAACTCTTTCACTACCAAACAAAAACTGGGCTGTGACCAAACATAAATTTATGGCAGAAAATTGGAACTAGGGGTTTTCACAAGGAATATGTTGGTAGGAGAATTTTTGCTTTAGGTTGTAAATAAAATAAAAATAATAATATAATTTGTAAAATAATTGGACAAAAGTAGGTAAAAATAATGTAAACATTGCACTTAGAATATGTTTTCTACACTCCTATACTGCTAATCATGTTTAATTTACTGAATAATCAAACAAACACCATTTGTCTTCAAGAATATAAACAGTATTGCTCATTTAAATCACCCAAAAGGAAGTTTTGGTGCATATTCTGAACCATGTCTTTTTCACACAAATGAAAAAAACTAATGGCCGAAATCTGGAAATTGGTGTATGTCGCAATAATGTTATGGAAATGGTTAAAATTGTAGCAGAAATGTTGTATTATATATCAAAATAAAGGAGATAGCACAAGGAATATGTTGGTAGGAGAATTTTTGCTGTATGTTGTAAATAAAATAAAAATAATAATATAACTTCTAAAATAATTTGTTAAAAAGAGGTAAAAATAATGTAAACATTGTACTTACCGAGCGGGCGTTGTTATCCAATATCCTGATCACTGCTAATCCAATTGAATTTACTGAACAAACAACACTATTCTAAACTATAAACACCATTGCTTCCAATCAACCATCCGAAAAGAAGTTTTGCCGCAGATTCTGAATCATGTATTTTTTTTTCCAGACAAAAATTAGGAAAACACTTGGCAGATTTACATTTAATTGTCATGTCTGTTTGTTTTTATTTACTATATGTGGCAGTCTATTTGTGATAGGCTGCAACGCAAACTTTGGCGCACAAGTCTGGTCTATTAGTGCAGCCGGAGCAAACAAAAGATGATATGTGTCGTTTAGTTCGAGTGCTGCAAAAAACACAGTCTCTATTGACACCGACAAATTCTATTAAATGCTTGGCTCATGTAAATCTTTCGGCATAATTTCCTGCAACAGACTGAAATTCTTCGGCAGGCAGAGTGTCAAACTTTCAGGAATACTCTGAGCTACTTCGCGATGAGCACTTTCCTTTACTTGAAATCCTTCTATAAAAATTTTTTCCTCCTTTCTCTGTTTGCCATATGGAATGTAGGATGTGAGCATTGATCTGTGCAATTTCAAAGATCTAGTAGTAGATATTCTTCCACCACGTAATGGTTTTCCTATCATGGATATTATAATATCCAACCATTTGGTCCATTCTGTCGTAGCCATTCATCGCCGTGTTATTTTCATGGAGACCATCTTCGGCTTGCCTTGCGGTTTTCGCAATCCGCTCTCAACAGTTCTAACTACAGACTTGGTAGAGACAACAATGCATGGTTTTTTTTAGCTTTGTTTAGCCCTTCCACCAAATAATCATATCATCAATGGACACATTTTCAAATGGGTAAAATGCTTCCTGGATATTCTTCAGAATCATGTCAACAAGAGGATACATTTTTTTTTTGGGGGGTACCCTCAGGTTGACATACATGAAACATGGTGTGATAAATATATTATAATTTTCTAATTGATTACTGGGAAACGTAGTGGCAGTGCCATACCAAGGAGTATATAAATGTGCACTTGTACACCGGTAGTCTTTGATACATGGTCTTGGATCAAGTCCCATAGCAATAATGACAGACGTAAACTTCAGCCATTCGTGCTTCGTTGTCAAACACTCAGCTGTTGACGAACATTCACTGGTTTTTCTTTATCACCACGTGCTAAAACTTTAGACACAACTAAAACTCATCATCATCATCAAGTGCCGTGCCGGCTGGCGTAGGCGTTCATGGCTCTCCATAGATCTCGGTCTTTGGTTTTCTGGATCAACTCTGGTGCTGATATTCCTCCATGCCACCGTCTCAATCCATCCAGCATCACTTCTCTTGGTCTACCTCTGCCTCTCTTCCCCTCGATCTTTCCAGTTGTTACGATGTTCTCCAATGCCTCTCTTCTCATCACGTGACCGAAGAAAGATGTTTGTCTCTGTCTTATTGTTGTATATAATGTTCTAGTTTCATTAGCCTGTTTCAGGCAGTCGTCGTTAGTTACTCTGGCAGTCCAAGGAATTCGCAACATTCGTCTCAGGAACCACATCTCTGTTGCTTCTAATTTCTTCTTAATTTGTTCATTTACTTTCCAAGATTCACTGCCATACAGCAAAACTGGTTCTACATAGCATTTCAGCACTCTCTTTCTTACATTCAGTGATAGTGACTTATTGCATAAGATACTCTTCATTTTCTGAAAAGCGGCTTTTGCCTGCCCTATTCTACTCCTAATCTCTGTTGTACATCTTCCATCTGATGTTATAAATGCCCCTAGGTATCTAAAATTATCAACTTGGTTAAGGATTTTCCCTTCTATTTCTATGTCACATTTTGGTGTCACCATTTTCTTTGATATTACCATTGTTACTGTTTTCTTGATATTCAAGGAGAGTCCTTTCCTTGCACTCTCTGTTACTACAACGTCTAATAATTGTTGTAGGTCTGTTGAATTATCCGCCACCAATACTGTGTCATCTGCATAGCGTATATTATTTATATTATAACCTCCAACTAGTATTCCTGGCATCTCTTTGATCTCTCTCATTATTACTTCGCTATACAGGGAGAAAAGATCTGGTGACAAGACACACCCTTGTCGTACTCCTAGCTTTATCTGTTCGTAACTACCCTCTTTATTTCCCATTTTAATTGCTGCTACTTGGTTCCAGTAAACATTCTTTATTATTCTTAAATCTTTTCCATCAATGTTGATATCTTCCAACATTTTAATCAGTTCATCATGTTTTACTTTATCAAATGCCTTAGTATAATCTATGAAGCACAAATATATGTCTCTCTGTTTCTCTATTGACCTTTCTATTAGTGTCCGTAATGTATAAATTGCATTGTTTGTGCCCTTTCCTTCCACAAATCCATACTGTTCTTCACTAATTTCCATTTTTATTTTCTTTTTGATTCTTCTCATTATGATTCTGAGTAGAAGCTTAGTGATATGGTTTATAAGGTTAATTGTACGAAAATCTTCACAATCAATTGCTCCTGGTCTTTTTGGTATAGCTATAAATAAAGATTTCAGCATATCACTGGGTAAATATCCACTGCTGTAAATATCATTCAACATTTTGGTTAATATATCTACTCCAAATTCTCCCAATACTTCTAATTCTTCTATTGTGATTTCATCTGGCCCAGCTGTTTTTCCTTTCTTCATACGTTTCATAGCGTCAGCGACTTCTTCTTTCAGAATAGGTGGACCTTCTAAGTTACTATCTTCTGTTAATTCTCCCCTTTCTCCTTCATATAATTCTCTTATATACTCATTCCACCTCTTCATTATAGCATCTTCCTCTAATATTATCTTTCCTGTTTTTGATTTCAAACACCCTGTATTTATTCTTATTTTTCTTCCTGTAAGCTCACTGATTTGTCTGTGCATATTTTTTGTATCTTTAATGGAATTTGATTCAATTTTTTTGCATTGCTCGTTTAACCAAGTTTCTTTAGCCTTCCCACATTTATCTTTTATTTCTTTATTTATCTTAGCGTATTCTTGTTTGTCATTTTTACTCTGTTTTCTTTTGTCCATCAGTTTTAAGATATCTTCATTCATCCATTTTTTTCTTAGCTATTTTGCCTCTCTCCGGTAATACTTCTTTGCTAGTTTGATGAATGGAGTCCCTTAACATTTCCCATTGTTCATCTATACTCTGTATTTTAGTTATTGCCTTGTACCTATTTTTCACAGTCACTCTGTATTGTTCTTGCATTTCTTTATCTATTTTCAGAACCTCTTTATTAAGTCTCATGTTCTTAACCATTTTTTTCCCTCTCTTTAATCTTACTTTTATTTGTCCACATAGTGGTACATGATCACTATTACAGTCAGCACCAGGCATTGTCTTTACATTAATTAAAGCATTTCTAAATCTTTTATTAATCAGTATGTAGTCAATTTGGTTGCGTGTTTTCTTATCAGGGCTTATCCATGTGTACAGTCGTCTTTTATGGTGTTTAAACCATGTGTTTCCAATTATCATCTCATTGATATTTGCCCATTCTATTAGCTTTTCCCCTCTTTCATTTCTTGTACCTAAACCATAATTCCCCACTACATCCTCCATTTTTCCCTTTCCTACTTTTGCATTAAAATCACCAAGTATTATTTTTAATTCTTGTGATCCAATTTGAGCCAATGCCATTTCTATTTCGTCGTAAAAGTGTTGTATTTCTTCATCACTACTGCTTGCTGTTGGTGCATATACTTGTATAATATTTATGTCTATTGGTTTGCCTTTGATTTTTACCATAATAACTCTATCTGAAATACACCAGTATCCATTAATTGACTTGGCTGTTTTTTCATCTAATATTATTCCTACACCTTTTTCATGTGTATCCCCTCCAGAATAAATTATTGTATGATTGTCAGCTATAATTTTGCCCGATCCCTTCCATCTCATCTCACTAACGCCTAGTATATTCATTTTCATGCTATCCATCTCTCCTAGAACATTGGTCAACTTTCCTAGCTCATTTAATGTCCTAACATTCCATGTTCCTATTCTAAATTTATTTATTTTAGTTATGATTTTGCCATCAGTAGCTGGATGACGGTCTGGTGTCACCTGTGGCTCATGACTGTCCCTACCGGACGAGGATGCCCTAAGACAGCCATTAACGTCCTTCACTAACTTTGATTTATGTTTTGCCATGAAGTCTTGGGAAGATAATGTGGTGGTTTCCCCTTGCCTTCCACATCCACATGGTGGTCTTTTACCTCTGCCTTTGACAGCCATTTCCGACTGTAAGGACAAGTGAGTGCCCTGCCCTGCTCAGCTGCAGAGTTGTCCACTTATTCCGGTGGATACTCGGTCCCCAGAGCTGTGTTAGCCACACCGTAGTGTGTTTCCATCCTCTACCGCGGGGAGGTGCAGTTGGGATTTTCCCTTCATAAAGTTATGGTCTCTGACCAAAACTCTCCAGTACTTTTTAGAGGATCAACTAAAACTACTTTCTAAATATTCACTGATAAGGGAATCACTATTGATTAAAACAGTTATAAACAATAATCTAGCTTGATCTCAAGTCATACTACGTGGACGCAAACTGGTGGGCGTTTCCATTGTGAAAAACCAAAACAAACAAATTAACACTACCTTAAAACTGAAAATTCACAAGAATCCAATATTAGAAAACGTTTGACCTCATAAACATGGCGTAGAAATCTTTCGGCTGTACGACTTTTCAGTTTACTGTAACTTAAAATTCCGAACCGGAGCAGAAAGATATGAAATAAACAACTGATCATTTTGTGGGACGAAAAGGGCGGACTGCCATTACAGCACATCCAACCTGTCCACAGATGGGATCACGGTAGCGAAAGAGTTAAACCGTGAGGCAACATCCACAACTGTCAAGGCATACTTAAATGTCTTACGACCAACCCGGTCATGTGGTAGGTAGAGCAAGTCAGCCTGATGGACGGCATTCGGTCTATCTTCATCAATAGATGGCCGCGGAATGTAACGAGGAGCGGGTAAATAGATCTGAAAAATAGCTTGCTTCTTGAGCCAGTCTCGGGCAACATCCTCCGAAACATTAGCTGCAGCAGCTAGGTTCTTAATGGCCGCCAAGCTTTTCCAGTAGCCCTGAGGGCTGTAGTAGATATCCTCCAGATCTTTCATTTTGGTAGCAGCGGTCAATCTCTAAAGCAACTTATAAGCAACAATACCAGTCGCTGCCAGCCCAAGAACGATAAAAGTGATCTCGCGGTCTTTCTGCGGCTCGGATGGCACATAGAAATCCGACAGGCGAGGTTCAGGCTCGAGGGGCTCGACTCGTTTGCCAGAGATCAGGCTATATTCCCGCATGGCCTGGTCGACATCCTGGAAAGAGTGAACGGCGTGGCCTTCGCGCTGTAGGTCATCGTTGAGCCAGTCCAGCCGCGCGGTTCTCTTTCTCATCCACTCAGCCTGGGCCGCCTGTAGCCGCTCGACAGCCTCATCGTGCCGCCTCATTTCTTCATGGGCGTCTGCATGCCCTAGCTTGGAAAAGAGGTAGTTGCCCCCCGTAAACGCGAGGGCATTGACAACAGCGCCCCCTATCATCATTGCGACAGAGGCCATAGCTAGCGGGGCTGATACTGTAAGGGCTTATGCAATATATCAGCGGGGATCAAGCCCTCTTTGATAAGCAAATCTCGGAGTGCTAAGGCGATGGATGTGTCTAAAACCATCATCCCAATGTCATACATATCAGCGTCTAGCTTGGGCAAGGTTGCTCCTTTGAAAATCACCTTGGTCAGTTTTGCGGTGCCTACCGTAAGCGCGGCCACCACAGCGCCGTGGTAAACGGCGTTAACAATAGCTTTCCCGTCAACGCCTGCCATTATTCCATATAAAATGGATCTCTATTCTTTAATATGTTAGTCTCCGGTCGCTTGGAGGGCGCAGGCGGGGCAGGTGCTTTAGTCCGCCGCATTTTCTGCCTAATTACTCCGACGACAACGACAACGCCAGCCACTCCGATAATCCAGGGAGTCCAGCCACGGTAATCAACTGGCACCATTGGAAACAGCGGTGGTGGGGCCTGCTCATGCTCGGGGGCTAACTTTCGTTTCTTCTCACGAACAGCCTGCTGCAGAGCTAGAGACAGCCTCTCTGCTTCACGACTCTTTCGAGCAGCAGCTCCTCTCTTCCCAGCCGCAACTTTCCTGGGGTCCTTCGTCACTAGTTTCTCCTGTGGAGCAATTTCGGGGGTCTCCTCCTCCATCTTGTTCTTGCTTAGGACAGATATGTCCAAAATGGCAGTGCCTAAAAGTTGCTAGCGCGACAGTTGCAGGTGCTAAGCACATACCGAACTTATGGTAGAGTTCACATGTAACTGTGTTTAGCGCATGCTCTAGAAACGGGTCGGCCTCCAGGTCTGTCACCAAAGCTTGATTATCAGCAATGGGGAGGAACATACTTGCCACTTGTGTGTACATCTGTAGCATAGCCGCGCCTAGGGTCTTTGTTATTGCAGCTCTAAGCCTCGCCTCATGCCTCGCATATAGCTTCTCAATTTCTTGATCAGGCAAGGCCTCAACCTGTTCCACTGTAAGTTTGGAGTACTTACCTCCTATGTACTGCCCGGCACGTCCCCCAGCCGCAAGTGCTGCCAGCCTTTCAAGATGCAACGCATGTCCGGACTGTGGCGTTGTGGCAGGTGGTGATGTATGTCCGGACTGTGGTGTTGTTGTAGGTGTTGTATCCGGAGCAGACTCTACCGGCTTTGCCTCTTCACGTAACAGCTGGTCGAGTATGGTGTCACAATCCATCACAGCGTTTGCAAATACCCAACGTCTAACTCTTATATAGGAATGCACAGCCCATCCAAGCACACAACATGTGCATATCAGTTGTAATACAACTAAGGCTGTTACGGAGTAACAAAGCACTGCTTCATACATGCTTAGCTGATGCTTAACATATGCTTAGCTGATGCTTAACATATGCTTAGCTGATGCTTAACATATGCTTAGCTGATGCTTAACATATGCTTAGTATCTAACAAATCTCACCAACTTTGAGCACTTTATAAGAAAATGGGAACTTGGTCCTCAGTACCAGCTTTGAGAACTCATTAGCTTCGAGTTGCTTTCGCACCCCATCACGTTCCTCCCTAGAGTGGATGATGTAGTTCTCATCCAGGCAGTCTTCAAAGCTATCCTTATCCTTGGAATGGAAGAGCGCCACCCACTGTGTCTGCGCCCTGAGGCCTTTCGCAACGGCGTTGTACTTCTGGGTTTGAACCCACAGACTTTGCTGAGCATGTCGCCCGCTAAAAGCTAGATAAGTCAACATAGTCCGCTTCTGCGCAATAGCGTCCTCTGCGCTGCAGTCATCAATGATGTATAACGTCGGCGTCCCCTGAAACATTTTATAGAAGGCCTCTATCCATTTGAGCAGCCGATCACCGGGGTCAAATATGAAGACCTCGGGATCTGACCACACCCACGGCCGGGCCTGTTATGTTTCATTGTATCGTACCGAAGGGCAAGCAATTACAATATGCTCGAAAACGCCCCTGTACGGACCTTCCAGGAGGTTGAGAATGAATTCTGTTTTACCACACGATGTGGGGCCCGTGATGATGGCCGAGTGTGGCTTAAGTGGGAACTCCATTAATAAACAGCACTAACGAATCTCCCGGTGTCGATGTTCAGCTGTCCGTTCATAACCAAATAAACATAGCAGTACAGTGGCCCCACCGGTTCGGCCTCTTTCGTGATCTGGAGAGTGATGCCCTCAGAGCCGTTCTCTACATGCCGGCCGCTGCCGTGAAGATGGTCATCGTCGGAGGTCCGGAAGTCCAGCCACAAGCAGAATTTTGTCGTCAAGTACTCGCCTAGACTGACATCGAACAATCCTAGCTCTTTGGCGACTGCGCTTGTCTCAGGGTGCCTTTTGAGGCCACCAGCGAAGAATTTCCTCGCTTCGTCCCAGAGCTGGTGTGGTGCTAAGACGTGCGCAAATAGCTGATTGGTTTGTCCTTCTACGATGACTTCAACTTTGGTGATATGTGGGTTGTAAAACAACTCTGGTTGGCGTGCAAAATCCTTTTGGTTGGCGGGATCTTCCCATAATAGGAGAATGCCTTTCAAAGACTTACAGGGTGTGTTCAGATTGATGTTCGATATCGAGTCCTCCTTTTTCTGAGGGATCCGTCTATGCTGGAGGACCCGCTCGTATAACACTACCATACGGCTCTCATACATGCTCCGAATTAGCCGGGCCAACGTGGGTTCAGTGACTACTTCGTACTAGAGACAGATGTTTTCTAGGGAGTATGAGGAGTTGCCGGCATCTTTACCAGTTGCGCGAATCACACGGGAAGCGTCGTTAAAGGTCAACTCAATCTCCAGCCGATCACTAAGAGCAGATTGGTAGAAGGGCGCATCCGTTTCAAGCAACTCAAAGTCTAGTGGTATGTAGTACCTGTTTTTGAAGGCCTTCGCGATGGCCACGTCTCTCGCATTGGCGGCGGGCAGAACAACAGCATCCGCTGCGCCAACACGCGCCTTGGTCACATTCATGCCGGCGCTTGTATCGATGCCTTGATACACAGCGCTCGCCCGCTCCGATTGACTCTTCCAAAGAACCAGGTAGACGTTGTAGACATCACTGTCCACAAGAGAGAAGACTTCATTGCCGGAGAGCCTAACAGTCAGCTTTTGAACCAGCGCGCAGCCGAGGTTCTGGACCACGAACCGGTTGACATCAGGGGAGCTGAGGTCGACATTGAATGCCAGCCGCACCCACCCAGGCACGATAACATCGTGTGCACCGAGATTGGGAAAACGAACTAGTAACTGCTGCTTCGGGCCGTTTGTAGAAGGATTGTTGGTCACGATTATCGTTTGCCGCAATCCTTTCACACCGAGCGGCTCCCGGAGACGGCGGTAAGGGTTAAGCTTACGACCATATGCACTTGAAGACATGGCTAGTTGTTTATTGTTGTTTCTTTGTAGCAATATCTAATATGGATAGAGTTGAGCTGACTGATTTTGGTGGTGAAGAGGGGAGGCCTGAAACGGGCGAGGAAGAGACAAGCTTCATCGACAATCCCCACACTGTTAATGCAGAGTGGTCAGATGGCTTGGGGAGCCCGACCCGCAATTTACAGGTGGAACTAGAAAAGAGTGCTATTGATGACTATTTTAGAAGGGTGAAGGAGAAGTGGGGTGTGCGTCATACTATAGGAGGGGGATTCCCAGTTTGTGAAGCGTGCTGCAGTGAACGACTAAGGGCATAAGCGTGCTGAACTAATGTTTACAGTCTCAAGGTTAAGAAATGTATAGGCCGATGTAAATGAGAACATCTCCAATTATGAAAAACAAAATTTGCTAAAGAGAATAAGTTCAAACTGTATTAAAATAGTCATTCTTTTGTGTGTAAACTATTTCACCGCTGGATCATCGAGTGAAATTAGTGCTACAGCAGTTTGTAACCGTGACTAGACAAACATTGTAAACATAACCGTAATCGATTACTAAAGCGAGATGTGTGAATCATGAAACTGTGTAGTTATTTTGTTAAAACATGTCATTTGAGAAATAGCATAATTTTTTTCCTTGCTTGACTGCTTAATAACATATATAGACAACATATGTAAAGAAACCAGCCAAGCAGAAACAGCAAGAATGCCGCATGACGACAACATAGAAGAAGAACCATCTGCAAATCTAACCATTAGAGAACTCCTGTTTGCAGACGACAAAGCACTAATAGCAAAATCAGAAGCTGAATTAAAAGACCACATGAATAGTCTAAACGAAATGTGTAGGGAGTATAACATGAAAATTAGCACAAGCTAAACAGAGGTAATGACTATAACTAAAGAGGAACAAACAACAACAATTCACCTAAACGAACATCCCTTGAAACAAGTAAAGAGTTTCAAGTACCTAGGAAGTATAATATCATCAAATGGCAGATCAGAAGACGAGATCGAAAATAGGTGCAATAAGGCAAATCAACTCATTGGACAAATGGCACCAATACTAAAGAACAAACATGTATCAATAACTACTAAGAAAGCATATAACAACACAATCTTCCTACCAACTCTATGCTACCAATGCCAAACCTGGAAAATGACAGAAAAAGAGAAAAGAAAAATCACAACAACAGAAATTAGGTTCCTGAGAAGGATACTCAACGTATCAAGAAGAGATAAGATCAGAAATGAAGAAACCAGGACTAAAGTGGGGGTTAAAGCAGCACTAGATTTTATTAGAAAACAGTATGCCAAATGGTTTGACCATGCAAGTAGGTTACCAGTCAACAGCATACCACAACAAGCAATAATGTACGGACCAGAGGGAAACAGAGGAAGAGGCCGACCACGTAAACGTTGGACGGAGAGAATAGCAGAGTTCATGGGAATGTCGATATATGAAGCCCATAATTGGGCACTCTCACGATGTTTATACTTCACCTCGACACCGCAAGGAGCAAGAGGAACATGATGAGATGAGATGAGACTGCTTAATACAGCGTAGTTACAGAAATTGTACAACTGTTAAAACTAGGAAATGTATAATTAATCACCGCTTGAACGAAATACTATTTTAGGAATGTGTTAAAGATAATTTTAAGTTTCACTGTTAGAAATCAGTTGTTATAAATGAAGTCTAATGAATTGATTTTACCTCATGGTTAATTTAAAGTTCAATTGATAACATTACTAGCATTGTTGTTTAGAGATATTTATTTCGACTTTTACTAACATGAGTATAAATGAAGTGGTATGGGAATGTAAGTGAAAAACGTGTGTTAGGCTAAAATAGAACTATATGAATTGCAAACAATTAGGTATATTTAGCTCCTGCGAAAAGATGAGACACACTAGACTCAGACACGGTGTACGTACCTTACAGAGACCTCCATCTTACACAGATGAAAACAACGTGTGACTTATCAAACAACATAAACATCAATAAATATATAATACTGAAGTATTAAAATAAAAACAAAAACTATTATAAGACAACAAGGCACGATCCAAGTTTCGGTTCTACAACCTTTGTCAAGAACAGGACAACACAAACTGATAAAAAGCTAAATAAAAAACACAATAAAAATTTATTTAAACACAGCTTCTTGTTGATATGAGTGTCAAGAGGTGAGGTTGCTTCCTCTACAATGATACGAGTTCAGGCTCTATAATGTAGCGAGCTCACCTCAAGCTCTATGTGGCTCTGGGCATCAGGGGTACATGACAGCATATATGGAGGCATTCTGACACAGGACAGGGTAACCATCTGAATTCCACAACAACGACTCAACGCATATACTGATGGAATGAACTGCAATGTATTTCTTACAGCTGATCGTAGACTACGGTAATGAGTGTGGGATTGATGCCGACTTCAGTCATTCTCTCTCTCCATGCACTCCCGCTCTTCAATCAGAAATCATCTCCACAGACCAGTGAAAGTGTTGGGAACAAGGCCAGCCGCCTAGTGTATCATGCAAATCCAATATATTACTCCTACCTTCAACTGGAGCTCACCATACTCGAATTCCAACAGCTAGCGCTGCCTTTGGTGACTTATGAACTTCAGTCACGGTTTGACTCCCGAGACTGGTATTGAAAGCACATCCGATCACCTTGTCCGCTGGCACACAAACTAATGCTTAAGCCGTTATCGCGTTAGGTGACGTCGTATCATGACGTCTAAATTGTGTTCAATGTTGGTGTCACAATGTTCACCATTTGTGACACCCGTTATCTTCTTCTTTGATGCGCTAACTCATCAATTGCCTGCCTCACTGTCATTTACTACATGACAATGAGAGAAACGAAAATGGTGGTTTGAAACGGTGCAGAAAGGTGCATTTGGGCTACAAAAGTTTGTGTTGTCAAATGGTGTGCAAACAGTCCGATATGAATAAAATACAAGAAAAAATTAGCAAAATAAAAAAAAAATAGCATGAAAAATAGCATAGTTATACTTATTTATAGTTTTATTTTAATACTTCAGTATTATATATTTATTGATTGTTTATGTTTTTTGATAAGTCACACGTTGTTTTCATCTGTGTAAGTTGGAGGTCTCTGTAAGGTACGTACACCGTGTCTGAGTCTAGTGTGTCTCTTATTTTTGCAGGAGCTAAATATACCTAATTGTGTGCAATTCATATTGGTATATCCTGCTGCAGCCGCTGCAGTTTCTTCCCCCCATAAAATAGAACTAGTTTAGTTAAGGTATGATTTGCTTGTTTATTTATAATTGAATGATCGATAGTTGAACTCTAGGATTATAAACTAGTATTGCAATTAGAATTAACTGGTGCTTAAACTTATAACGTTGCAAAGCGATGTAATTAAAGTAACATGGTTAAATTACATTATTATAATTAGCTGCTTTCATTATGTAGGAACTTTTAAAAGATATTTAATAGTCACCACGCTTGAATAAAATAGACAATTATTACTACAAATAAACTAAGATACGCATTTAAATTGATTATGATGTTTACTAACAACCATACTATAGTTGAATTATTATAACAGCATGAGAATTAAATTATTTACTGCATGCTTTAGAGAATAATGGAATCAATTGTTGGAAACTATACTAACCAATATTGTTGTTTGTAATACTCGTCTGTTGAAGCATGACTCTCACTTTCTTCGTTATTAAATTGAAGTTTGATAACAACATGGTTGTCATCTTGTTGAGAGGGGTAGCGGGGTAGGGGTATCCCCTATCAAAGGAAAAGTAAGGCGCCTCCTTCCCTCCGCTAGCCTACGGGACACCCTTGGGCAAGGTGGAGTACCCGTTTAGCCCCCCGATCAGGGTTACGTGAAGCCATGGATGCAGGTGGTGGATGAAGATGGACAGCAGCCGACAGAGTTGTAGGTTATGGTCTCCACCTTCACGACGGTAGGCAGAGGATCTCTTTTACTTTAGAAGACACTACGGCCACTGACCAGTATGGTCACTGCTGGGAAGGAAAGCAATGGCAAACTACCTTCTTTATAGATGCCAAGAAAATCATGTTGTGTGGACTCATATATAATGACATGGAGTCTGCTTTAAAGAACTGCAAAAAATCAGAAATAAATATCATAATGGGTGATTTCAACGCAAAAATAGGAAAGCAAGGCGATGGATGCAGTGTAGACAACCATGGTTTGGGAGAGAGAAATGAAAGAGGATACAGACTTGTAGAATGAGCGAAAGAACAAGAAATGGTTGTAGGAAACACCTGGTTTAAACAGCATCCTAGAAGATTATGGACATGGAGGAGTCCAGAAAGCAGGAGTAAAAACCAGATAGATTACATCCTGATTAACAGAAGGTTTCGAAATGCGTTAACAGTCGTAAAAACAGTTCCAAATGCAGACTGTTACAGTGATCACAGATTAATTACAGGCACATTGAGGGTAAAGTTAAAGAAAGTCAAGTATGTAGCAGGTAACCCTAAATATGACTTGTGCAAATTGAAAACTGACAAAGAAATACAAGATAATTTTAACATAGAAGTAAAGAACAAATTTGATTTATTGTCTGACCTAGGGATCCTATTTCAAGATGTAGATAATCAATGGGAAATGCTGAAGAATTCAATCAGTTGTGCAGCCGTAAGACATGGATGACTGAAGACATTTTACAACTAATGGAAACAAGAAGACAGAACAAAAATAATTCTGCAAACATGAAGAAATTCACAGAAAAGTCAGAACCTTAGGCAAAAGAAACTTGGCTTGAGAAAAATTGCGGAGAAATTGAAAAACAACACAACAGTAAAAATTCGAAACTAATGCACAAAAGAATCCAGGAGCTTACTAATTAATGAACACGTACATCAGCAGGCTGCCTAAAGACAAAATATGGAAGAGTCATAATAGAAAAAAGATCAGATCTTACATGTATGGTCAGATTACGTTAATGTAACAGGGGATT
>JACEFZ010025767.1:0-147500 GCA_014155875.1 Cepaea nemoralis
ACGCAGAGCCGATTCCCGGGCAAACTGACAATCTAATACTCTTTTCGAATACTGCAATCTCTGATATTCTTAAAGATAATTATTAACTTCAAGAAGTGAATAATAAAAATACTACATTATATTCTAAACAACTGTACGAAGTGATGATTCTAAAGCAATCTTGTGCATTTCCTCAGAAACACAGCTAAAAATGCTATCACTGTCTACAGCTAAAATGACAGTTCGTGTACTAGAACAAGTGCCTCGTTCTAAAACAGACTTATATATGCCTATTTACAATCAAGAAAGCTGAAAGAGAAATCAATATTTCCTTTCTGCTTCATCTATTGAATAAATAGGGTTTGATGGAATAAATATTTATATTTGTGTCACAATTTAATTAGATAAGGGCACTTATGAACTGCATTAATCATAAAACTCCTCCACCAGAAGTTGACTTAACTCATTACTCAACACAACTTAACAAACACAACCACACCACACAACACTCAACACAACAACAACAGATAATGGGAGAGGAGTTATTATACAAAGAAGAAGAAGAAGTTGGTTGATTGGGAAAACACAGAGAATTATTTATACACACAACAAACACAATTGAGTGATAGAAATGTTATAAATGTATGTCATTTATTTACATGCATCTTGACACTTCCTCACTCTTGTCACTGTCTTACTGTACACGTCTCACTGACCCCAGGTCCTATGAGAACTTACATACAGCAGGAACCAGTTGATACAAGGCGTACACAGTGTGATAAACTCTGACCACCCCAAATTAACCCAACACTAGATTAGAGAAAAGAGGACGGGGGAGAACTAGTTCCTACTTCAGGAATTTAGGTGTTTTTCCGACATACTTCTAGAATATTGTATTAGGAAGATTGTATATGTTTATGTGAATCTTACACAGTGAAATCTTGGTGGCAACCCATTGGTAACCAATGGGCATCCAACTGGCAACCAACTGGCCAACAACTAAACCAGACCGCAGAGAGAAAGAGATGAACCGCACTTGAGATGGAGGATGACTTGGCCATGAGCAGAGTATGGGGAGGCCTTCAGAGGAGCTACATGGGCAGACCTGAAGCGGATCTATCAGTCAATGGACCCAGGCCTATCCTAATCCTCCAAATCATAAGGGTATCACTTTCTTAGAAAGAAAACACACAACACTCAGTTTTCAAGAACTGATAACTAAATATAGATTCATCATCTTCACACTTAACATGTACAACATTCAAATGTATACCATGTTTCAACTCTTATTGACATCTCATGTATTGATGTTTGTTTGTTGATGGTCTGTGACATTGGTCCTATATGCATTTTTCTAAATTATCTTGTATAAACCAACATAGAAAATGAATAACAGGTCAGAAGACACAGGTCCATTCAATAAATAATTAACTGTCACTGATCTTATGTTGATTATTGGTTCAACCTATCTGTGATTCACCATCTTATGTGTGTACACTAAGTTGTCAAGATCTATTGTGATTGGTTATGTGTTTAATTGTTTAAAAACAAATTAACTCATGAAGGAATATGTAATTGGGAGAGACTCAAGATCTATCAACTGCTCAACATCCATGCATTCGTAATATAAATCAGGCTGAGAGAATTCTCCAGATTTTCCTCAGATTTGATAAACTAAAGGGGGGGGGGGGGGGGGGGGGGGGGGCTCAAGAGCTATAAGATTCCTTGGAGAAGGGGCAGAATCCCAGTTGGTATTTATTATTTTCACCAGGGCCATAATCTATATCTCCTAGACTAAATTAATTAAGACGAGGCCTGCAGATAACTCGAGGGTCATATTCTGGGGTTATTGAAGACAGAAAAGGATGGGGCCCTACTTCTTTGATTAGAAATGGGGCATGTACCAAAGTGATTTCCCACTCCCTTCAGAATATATGACAGCCATTCTTGTCGGCCTACCATGATTTATGCAGACCACATCGGAGTCCACCATGGCATCTGCAAGGGCAATTCCCTGTCGGTTTTCTCCACTACTGTCCCAATCTCTGTTCCTTGCATTGACATCTCCACATATGAGTAGCCTATCACCTGGTAATTCCTCCAGTTCCTTAAGCCAGTCCCAATGTTCCTTTCTGACAAAACAGTCTACTGTGGCATATACATTTATGATGTTCCAACTTAAGCCACCAATCTCCATTTGTATACCCTGGACCTCTCTTGCACTGTGATTCCACTGGCTCAAGTCGAGTACCACATGCTTCACTCCTTCCTTCACCAGCAGACCTTGTCCATGTCTCTTCTGCCCAGTAGGGTTTATATAACTGCGTACCCCGGGCAATGGTATTTGTCTGTATTTAGCTCCTGGAGCATGAGGACGTCAAAATAATATATTAGTCTCTCCAATACAGGACCTCTCTGTCTGGCACTGCGACAATTCCAGTATCCCACTCTTACATAGTTGAAACCTAGTCTCTCCACTTTTCGTCTTGTTCTCCTGGCGCCTGCCCTCCTATTTCTATGCCGTCGTCTCACACCATTTCCTCGTCTTCTCCTCCTCACTTAACATGTGATAACCCCATTGTCCCAAAAATCTATACTATCATATTCATGTACTCAACCAAAACAACAACCACTCTTTGGTTATACACCTCATTGAAAAAAAAAGCTACAGACCTTACAAAACCATGGCATGAAAAGAACCACATCATAATGCACAGTTAGTACTAATAATTAAACTAATTATTTAATTTTTAGTCCTTTTCCTTATGTGTTGCTGTCGGTTATTCTTCTCCAGTGCGATGCAGATATGTCCATATTTATCCGGGGACAGAAATAAATATACTCACAGTTATGTTCTACTCACATTATGTCCACTTATATTGGCTGGTGAATATTTTATAATCCATAATATTCGGAATTAGAAATATCCCATACTCACATAATCTCCTCCATGGGGCTAGGATTCACGAATCCTCTGTTGCAAGTAGGCTCGGTGTCCTTGTGAAATTTAAGTCTAGGTTGGTACAAAGTTTCAGGAATTCCACTTAAGCTTTGGCAGAAGGTCCTTCCTTATATCACCATACCGATGAAAAGTTGACGGCCATTCAGCTGCTCGGCTACTGATATCCGAATCCCAATTATGTACACGTGGATGTTCCATCCACCTAGTCACTAGTCTATAACCCATTCACACTTGATGATGGTATTTAGGCTGACATGGGACCAGCAAAGAGGTATTCGTTACTATCCAGTCCAGTGTAGGAACATATAATGCTGAGAGTCATTCATTGGTTTCATCTGGGACTATGTCCAGGATTGTTTTGTATAGGTATGGAACTGACGAATATTAATTCCAACACACAAACTAGGAGTCGCAAACAATCAGATGATTCTTGTTGTTGCATGCGTAGAGGCATTTACTCCACTAGCTTCTTTCATATGGTCTTCCTGATGGTGTGCCGGTTTCTTCTTCTTTGCGTTCATCCGGAGTGATTTTTTCAGATGTGATTGCGGTGTGTCTGGTTAGGCACCCTCGGGTCGAAACCCTCAGGCCAACACATCCGACTTTTAGCGTGCATTTTTGGCCAGGTTAGCAATCCTGGGAGACTCTCACTTTTGTTGTACCGTCCACATCTCAGCTGGTCTAGTTGGAACAGTCGGAGACTACACGGTCATCCCTCAAGTGAAGGCAGGGACAGTCCATAGCATTTTCCGCCATCCTGGGTGGCTTCCATAATTGCAGAGCCGGCACATAACGCTCTGGTGCTGGGTTTACCGAGGGAATCGTCACGTCCTGCTCATGGCTGTTTTAATTCCTCACTTCAATATATTGGGCATTTCGCTCGCCCTGGGCCGTTCCTGCACAAACCAGTCAGCTCTGCGGTTGGTTTCCACTAAGCGAGTTTTCGGACATGTGCTTGTCCCTGTACCCATCAGAGCTGTTCCAGGCACGGCGGACATTCGGAAAACTACCTAGTCAGAGCTGTTCCGAACAAGAGCGGCATTCGGAAACTAGGTAGTCAGAGCTGTTCCTAGCACGGGAGACATTCGGACGAGACATTTCACTCGGACGTAAATGCGTAGTGTCAATTTTTAGTTTGCCACCCGTAGGACGACACTTCCGACTTCCGGCGGGCATTTTTTAGTGAGGTTAACCTTCCTCTGGTTTCGAGACACGTTAGACTGTTGTAATGTCACCCACATCTCAGCTGGTCAAGATAGGACGATCAACGATATCGTGGTCTGCCCTCAAGGGAAGGCAGGGGCAGACCATGGGCATTATCTCGCTATCCAAGGAGGCTTCCATAATTGCAGAGCCGGCACATATTGCTCTGAGACTGGGCTCACCCAAGGAGTTTCCACGTCCTGCTCATGGCTGCTTTAGTTCCTCACTTCCATGTGTTGGGCATCCCACTTGCCACTGATTGCACACACCAGGGGCGGTCAGACTGTGAGTGACATCCACTCGGTAAGCTTTTGCTTGTGACTTCAGACCACGCAATAGGTTCGCTCGCCGTGCGTTCCATTTCGCGTTGATGAGACATTCTTCCACTTTTGTCTACACTCTCTATGAGTTAGATACAGACAGTTTCCGTAACCCTTCGACTAGGGCACTTTTCTGACTTTTTTGTACTCGCTCACGAGGTAGGCTACATGTGCTGCCGGCTCAGCACCTTACCTTCGTGCAGCAGTGAACGGGAAACGGCCAGGCCCCTTCATCCGGGAAACTCTCATATCCCCCAGCTGGGAGCCTTCGAACATGTATCCCTGAGCATGTAGCTTGCTCAGTATCATGTTTCTATTTTCCGGTAGACGGGTATCAGCCTGGCTCTAAGATTCGAGGGTTTGTGGCTTAGAGGCGTTCAGCCACAGCCCTCGACAGGGAGCCTTAAGAGATTTGTCCGAACCAAGAAATTCTGCCTTTGTGCACCTCATTTAAATTTTGACTGCTATCCTCAGTCTATGCCTGCAGAGCAGCAGGTTGTGTCTCTCTTAGTCTGGTCCCTATCCCATAAGCTGTCCGATATGTAACTTTTCACCCATCGGCAAGCAAACGGGGTCTATGGGACACGCAAGCTCCCCCACCACGTCAAGGTGGAGACACATCGGGGGAGTGTGTGCCGGTTTGAGACCTGGAGATGATCTGGCTTCTTTCAGGGTGTTTCATATTTAGAACCTTGAGGTGATCTTGCTTATTTCATGGTGTAGTTCAGTTGGTGTTCATATGGTATTCAGTTGGATATTTCATGGTCTTTCAGTGTCTTCCCATTGATGTTCAGGTCTGGGACATTAAGTCGGTCTGGCTTCTTTTATATTGTCTTCCTGATGGTGTTCAGGTCTGAGACCTGGAGTTGATCGGGCTTCGTTCAGGGTGTTTCATATTTAGAACCTGGTGTTGACTTTGCTGCTGTATGACTAGTTGAAGGAGAATACTGTTGAGTATTCTTGAAACTTGGGAATCCAACAGGCAGATGGAAGGTTCTCACTAGCTGTTAGTTTTATTAAACTTGTAGGACTGTCCCATAGTTTCCTTGACCTCGCTGATTGATGATGTTTCAGGTGGTACCTCCCAGAAGTAAAACAGGTTATCCTTTTGGTATCGGTGTACTAGGTATATCCGTGTCGACGTTCTGATAGGAAGTCCGTCCTGGGTATTCTGACAGAAGTCGGAATATCAATCGCATAGTGTCGATCATCTTCGCCAATATCTTTTGCTCGCTATGGCAGCTAATAAGTGCAGCAGTCATCTTTTTATTTTTACGTCCAGACGGTATACATATATGACAGTCTGTCCTGTATCCCATCCAACCGGCTGTTAACCCAGGATCCGGTTTGGGTGATACTTTCACAAACCACAACCTGCTACTCTCTAGCGCTAAGGCTGCGGAGATTGATGTTTTAGGACTAAAATTGCCTCTCCCTTGCGGGGAGGCTGACGTGTTCGTTCTTTGTTCTCTGACTGAATGGCTACTAATCCCCTTGTTCACTCTAACGGTCGTCTTGGCCAGGTACTTGACCAAATCTCGGTGCTTTGATTTAAACTAGGGCCACCTAAATTTGGCTGTCCCGGGTCAGTCTAGCGCTGTTTTCTTCCCTCAAAAGTAAAGTACTTAAAAAGTAATTATTAGGGCATTGTATTTTTAAAGCGTCAATACAAGGGGATTTGTAGAGACGTTTTAATATACTACATCTACCTATTAAAAATAAGAGCAGACGAGAATCGTATAGTTATGCCCAAATCGCTATACTGTGTGACTCACTGTCGTTGATAGTGATAGCTAAACATTGATGCCTGCGGTGTCCATTGACATCTTTTGGTGTAGGAATAGGTGGCCCATATTTCCCTCACATTTGTAGGCGACGTGCCCAGGCGTCGAACCCAGTTTTGACCGTTCTTCATGACATTAATAGCGCAGTTTGCTATCAACTTCGCTGACGCGCCCGCAGTCATTGTATGTTTTGTTGCATATCCTTTACAAGACGTCACATTCAACCCCAGCATATTTGTCGCTGTTTGTTTGCTTGCTTGCTTGTGTTCGTTGCTTGAGCTACAACGCGAAGTCCTGTATGTCGGATGAAGGCATCATGTTGTCCAACATTAGTATGATGTCATACCGGACTGAGGTTTGTGTGAGTATCCAGTTGTCCCATATCTGGCTTATTGGTGTGCAGACTGGTAGTTCCTCGCCGTACAGGCAGACACTCTCCGACTTCGGAGGAGTCGACGATCCTATTGACTGCAGCCAGGACCCCGAAGGGACCTGTTGCCCAGGACGCTCGACGATGACGCGTCAATAGGTCTTGGCCAGTATATAACCCGGCCCTGGTGCCTTGGAAACACCTCTGCGTCCCGTGGCTGTTTGTAATTTTTTGACAAGTTTATGTTCAGTAGTTTGCCATCGCTTTATGAACGACCGGCGATTATACCATTTTATAAAACCAACTTAAGATGGTCTGCTGCTAAATAGCCCGCAGCTTTGTTTCGAACGCGGTATGTGAGATTTAGAACTGCGTAACGCCTTCGCCACAGAGCCGGCAATAATTGTATATCTATATATATAACAGACGATGTATGTATGTATGTAGGGATGTATTTGATGTGTTCGATAACGGTCCATCCGATTGAGATAAAATTTTCTACATGTATTCTTTTCATTCTGTGCAGCCAACTGTCACAGATTGTTAGTGTATAATCAGCTATTTACTTACTAACATTTAATATTTCAATTTACATTATCATTTATATATAGCGAGGGGACTTAACTTAAGAAAATTTATTTCAAGGGGCATAACTTTTAATAGCATTGCTATATATTTTGTATATAGATTGTTGCATTGTTTTCTAAGATTTATAAACTATTTGTCTACAGTTGTTTACAGGCATATGAATTATAATAAATAATGAAATAATCTTTAAGGCATTTTCAAAGTTTTCATAAAAATAATGCATCTATTAAAATAGTGAAAATTTTCTAACTCATCTTTTTATTTTTCTCCAACAGCACATTAATTTTTTTTAACATTCTCATATATATGGCACGTTACCCCACGTTGGGTATTTATGATGCCCATGTTAAACATTTCCTCAACGAATTACTTTTCATTCATTTTAATGCTTATTGTTCTTTATTTGTCAAAGAATTGCTTCATAAGAGATGTTGAATGAAAGAATGAATGAGAGGAAATAGAGAAGAAGGGCAGAATGTAGGACGGGTCTGCGAAAGATTTTCGTTCGTTACAAAGAAAAAAAGAAATTATTTGTGAGAGAAAGTTAGTTGCATATCGTTTGCAGTACTCTGAAGTCAACCCACGCCCTCTATTTATTGGCTGTTCGTGATATCTTGGTAAGTTTACTTTAGATAGATCTCTTCCAATCTTATTTTCTACAATCAATCTATTTATTCTTCTATTCTATGTATATTTTTAACGGGAACGGGCCGAATATAGATAGATAGATAGGAAGATAGATGGATAGATAAATAGATAAATAGATAGATAGATAGATAGATAGATAGATAGATAGATAGATAGATAGATAGATAGATAGATAGATAAATAGATAGATAGATAGATAAATAGATAGATGGATGGATGGATGGATGGATGGATGGATGGATAAACAGACAGACAGGCAGGCAGACAGACAGACAGACAGACACTCGGACAGACAGACAGACAGTCAGACAGACAGACAGACAGACAGACAGACAGACAGACAGACAGACAGACAGACAGATCCCCGCCAGGAGTTGGGCGAAGCCGGGCCGGGTCAGCTAGTGTCTATATAAAACAGCCAAGTCTGTGACACGGTAATTTCGTCATGTTAATGTGCATATGCTTGTGCGTTTATTGAGTAATTCATGCTAATACATTATGTTGCTAATTCCACTCGTGTGTATTTTATGCTTTTAGGGCAAATTATATTATGGACCTTGCATAACATTGACACTGTCACATGCTTGCTCGCTAGTCTTCTCAAGATGTGAGAAGTCAACTTCTAATAACAATTCCCCTGTAAATACAGAGTACTCCACCAAACATAATCGTTTCCTTTGGTTGGAGCTTTTGAAAATAACGTGATAACTTAGCCTTGAAACAACAACTCGTAGCCCCAGGGATGTTCGTGTTTGTTAATCACTGCCCGCATGTCACTCACTGTGCGTTCTCTGCTAGTAATAGCTTAAGAGCTAAACAGATATTTGGTCATCTGGTGACAGGAAAGACTCTGGCTACTACATATAATAGTCTGACGATCTTCACTGT
Source organism: Cepaea nemoralis (assembly GCA_014155875.1). Lineage (NCBI taxonomy): Eukaryota > Metazoa > Mollusca > Gastropoda > Stylommatophora > Helicidae > Cepaea > Cepaea nemoralis. The sequence goes on from JACEFZ010025767.1 coordinate 8,743, forward strand.
TCTTGGTAGTTGTGTATATGGTATTTTAGTCAATACATTTTTCGGCATGTGACATCAAATATATTCCCGCCTAGAGGTCATCGTGGCCGAAGATTTAAGGAGCAGGCGCTTAAACTTCCTAGCGCTGACGGGGGTTAATGGGTTAATTTCACACTTGGCCTATTCGGACTTCAACGTTTACTTCTCGTTCAGAAGGCAATGGCAAAACATTCAATTGGTAATTGCAAAAGACATGCAATATTTTATTTATATCGCTGCCTGTGATCAACGTTGTGGAATCAAGTGAAGCTAGTACAATTAATTTACCAAGAAAATATTTCCGGAACTCACAACGCAATATGCACAGTGAAGTAATACATTAACAAGCATTCATACCATTAGCATTCACTTCATGTGATATATGACACTGGTGTATACACTTGAGGAAATCTAGTGAAATATGACAGGCAATAAATCGTGCATCATATTGTTTGTGGGTTAAGTGTTTATAGTCTTTTTCATCTATCACTCACCCACTCTCTTATCATATGATCTCACTTCCTTCTCTAGTGTTCACTAAATCTCTTGTTATCATGATTTAGTCTTCTGGTATGTATGATATTGATTTTCTTCAAAGACCACTTTCAGTGCAATCTTATATGTGCTAAATGAATACATGTGTTAATCATCCTCTCATTTGAAGTATTAAGCTAACCCTGCGTCTTTCACTTGGGCGTTTGGACCTTAATTATAATATAATTGTGCTGGATAGTGTTGTACTGTTTTTGTTTCTATACACACCATATAGTTACCAGTACTTCTTTTCATATGTCAGTCAGTCTGTCAATCTAAATGTTATATCTGTACACCTAACTACCGTTCTCCGTGGCGAAGAATTTACGGACGCGATTCGTAATGCCGTATACCCAGGTTCGAAACACAGAGGTGCTGGTTTTGCGAAAACGGTATAGGTGCCGGTCGTTCAGAAAGCATGGCAAACTACTGAACGTAAAAAGTTTCGCTGTAATTCCTGCTCCTATTATTTACGCTGTCTCTGTCTGCTGTTATTCACAAACGGTTTCCTGTTGTGTCAACCTGGTGTGATTTCTGAGTCATAACAAATGCAAGCACCTTGACCTTTGATGGTGCAACATTATTATGCAAAGTCCATTCCATACGTCATGTGGACTCCAGTCACATAACAATCCCCGTATAGTAACAAGCCAAAGACTCATTTCCCCGCCTGGAGCACAATCCAATAGATGTGTCACTAGATAAAGTTACATTCACACAAAGTGATCAATCGCTCTCTGTATTAAAGTCATATTGTTTTTAAACCTTGGTAGAATGATCACAAGGAAAATAGTAGCGGGGAAAATATTGTTGTTTTTCACAATAAAGGATGGGTTACGACACGTAGGAGTAAATAAAATTACAGAAATAGAATTAAGGTTGAAAACAAATATCATGTTTTTACAGCGTTGGCGTTGTGTATAACACATGATTGCTAGGATGCGTTCTTTCTTTGTTTTCTTTCATTTTTTGTTTCATTGTTTCCTAATTTATCTCTGTCAATCGTTCATTCCTTTTTCCTTGGTTTCTTTCGTTTGAAAAACTGCATTCTTTCTTTCGCTACCTATTCCCCCACCCCCAACCCCACCCCGCTCCCACGTTCAGTTATCTTTACTGTTATATCACGTGTTCATAAATGTTGGTTCCAGAACCTAGACGAGTGCTCGCTGGCCTTGGGGGTTAAAGAATCTATTAAACTGACCCTGTCTTCATCTCTGTGATGGGCTAGATACACATAAGCAAGGAAATAAAGGACGCTTTTCTACACTCTAAGAAGCATTGTGTATATATGGCTAGACGCACATTTTTCTCTAAATCATTCGGTTTTCGGGAGGGGGGGGGGGGGTGTGATGTGGTCAGTACCAGGCCCGTCCTCTCTACTTCCCGAGACGTGTCCTAGTACCCATTTAGGCTGGGTCGACCAGCAAGGTGCATTTTAAAACTATGTCCTGAAGGAGACTCGATCCCTTGACCACCAGGCCTCAGGCGAACGTCTAGCCGCTGTGATACCATTCCCTAGATGAATGCTAGGATGAGAAAGCTGATGTGATGCCTTCTTAATTAAGAACCCAATCTTCCAATGAAAGACGTGGCTCCATAGTGATAGTTGTTCATTCCAAGTCTAATTTGTCAAATATTAAAATTCTGAAGGAAATTGATATAATTCATTCTTACTAATTTTTCTTTTTCATGTTTTTGGGATTTAATATGTTGAATGTCAGAATCCTACGGCATAAAATCATACTGGGATGAATCCAAGGGGAGATGCCTTGCACTGGTATAATTAGTGCTCGTTGTTATCTATCAAATTTTCAGATAACAAATCATCTTCCCAACACATTCTGTATTTCTGTACTCATGCTATTGTATGTAGATACTCCTAGAGCCAGAACCCACTTATAAATATATCAATACAAATAAGTGTATATGTCATATCATCTTGTACCTTGCGGTGTAGAGGTAAAGCATAAATTGCGGAAGAGTGCGTTATGGGCTTCATATATCATGATTCCCATGGATTCTGTTATTCCCCATGTCCGTCGTTTACATGGTCGGGCTCTTCTTCTGGTTCCGTTTAGTCCGTACATCATTCTTGTTGTGGTATACTGCTTGTTGGCCAGCCTTGTTATAACCACCACTTTAGTCCTGATGTCTTCATTTCTGATTTTCTCTCTTCTTGATAGATTCAGTATTCTTCACATGAATCTCATTTCCGTTGTTGTAACTTTTCTTTTCTCCTTTTCTTTCATTGTCCAGGTTGTGCACTGGTAGCATAAAGTTGGTAGGAAGATTGTGTTGTAGAGTACATTTTAGTATCTATTGATATGTGTTTGTTCTTTAGTATCGGTGTCATTTGTCCAATGAATTGGTTTGCCTTATTGCATATATATTCTAATTCGACTTCCGATTTTCCATTTGATGATACTATTCTGCCTAAGTACTTGGAGCTCTGTACTTCTTTCAGAAGATTTTCTTTTAATAAACCATTGCTGTTTTTTCTTCGTTGGTTACAGTCATTATTTCTGTTCTACTGATGCTAATTTTCAAGATATTCTTCCCACACACTTCGTTTAGGCTATTTATGTGTACTTGTAATTTTGCTTCTGATGTTGCTATTAGTGCTAGATCGTCCGCAAATAGGAGTTTTCTAATGGTGTAATTCGCCGTTGATTCTTCTTATTCTTTGTTCTGTTCGTCATGTTATTACGATATCTGAATGTCTGGTTTCTTTACATATGCTGTCTATGTCGGTTTCTAGTCAGGTCTTAGTCAGATATGACTGAGCTACCGTGTGACAGTAGACGGTACTACCTGTTTTCTGTTAGCGCCAAATATTGGGCGGCGCTTACCAAACCCGACACCCCACATTGTGCCAACGGCTTCGGGCGGAAGAGCGCAATTGGGAGGGTAAAAGCCTTATCCTGGTGCGAGGAAATGCAACCCAAAGACAAAATAGTCATGGCAGGGCAGACCAGGCCCTAAGCCTTGGTTGGCAGCTGGTCTAGGATCGAAGCTCCGACAGGCGGACAGTTAGAGCATTGCTTTGCTGATCCGGCAGCTTCTGCAGCTTGTCTTGTTCCAGATGTATAGGTGTTAACTTTCCTCTAGAGTGAACTAGGCAGGCCGAGAGAGGGGTCATGCTGCATGGGCAACACATGATCTCTATATTTTAGCCCAGGCTTTGTGCTATGGAGAGGCAATAACTCCATCCCTGGTCTTAACCGGTCTCGAAATCAAAGCGAGAGGCAACTGTTACGGGTTATAAGTCCATGTCAGTTGGCGTAGATATGGGGCGCCACGCGTTGCCTCTGACGGTGGGAGACACCTACAGGTGTCACTGATCAGCTACCGCCCGCCTCAAGCTGGGCAGCCCCCGGCCAATTGGGTGCTGATCCGCCACAGCCTGCCTGTTTAAATGGGTACTTGGGGCTAGGACAAAATCTGAATCGCAGGCTGTAAAACCAATGCACCATGTACTAATAAAAAGAATAATAGAAACCTCAAGCTACGGCTTGCAACCTGGAACGTGAGAACCATGTGTCCAGGATATTCCACTGACTTGACAAATATTGACGATGTGAGAAAAACGGCTGTGATTGATGCTGAACTCAATCGTTTTAACATTGATATTGCTGGCCTGCAGGAGACTCGCCTCGCTGAGGAAGGGTCACTCAGGGAAAACAATTACAACTTTTTTTGGAAGGGAAGAGGGAAGGCAGAAAAAAAGGCAACATGGTGTGGGCTTTGCAGTGAAGAATTCGCTACTGGGAATGATTGATATCCCAGCTGGAGGTAATGAAAGATTATTATCACTGCGCTTGGCAACCTCTTGTGGATTTTCCACCATTCTCACTGCATATGCACCGACACTCGCTTCCTCTGATGATGTGAAGGATACGTTCTATGAGCAGCTAGACTCCGTGATCAAGGCAGTTCCAAAATCCGACTACATTTATATGCTCGGTGATTTCAATGCTCGTGTGGGCATGGACTCGAGTTCATGGCCAGTGTGCCTTGGAAAATACAACATCGGTCGCATGAATGATAATGGGCAAAGGCTGCTGGAGCATTGCACTAGAAATGACCTATGTATTACAAACTCCTTTTTTAAAACAAAAGAGCTGCATAAGGTCACATGGAAACATCCAAGATCCGGCCTTTGGCATCAGCTGGACTTCATTATCACACGGAGACAACATCTGAACCATACATCATTAACTCGAAGTTACCACAGTGCTGACTGTGATACAGATCACCCTTTGGTTGTTGCAAGGGTTAGACTGAGACAAAAGAGAATCTACACAGCTAAACACAAGCCTAGCCCAGAATTAATATTATTAACACTCACGATCCTGGAAAGTGCTTTAAATTTCAACAGCAACTTGAAGACGCTTTCAATGATACATCAGAAAATTGTATAGTAAATGATAAATGGGGTAAACTTAAGGAAACTATTTATAAAACAGCGGTAGGGGTTTACGGCACTGTGGATCATAAGAGTCAGGACTGGTTTGCGGCAAACAACCAGATACTGCAGCCCTTGATTGATAAAAAGATGATAGCTCTCCTAAGAAACAAGGAAAGACCAACGCGTAACACTCTGAGTGAGCTGAAGCAAGCTAAGAAGGATGTGCTAAAAGGCTGACAGACAGTGTGCATATGACTATTGGATCAAGTTATATGAGTCCATTCAAATCGCAAGTGATAAGGGAAACATCAGAAGCATGTATGAAGGGATAAAGAAAGCCTGTGGTCCAATGATCAAAAGAAGTGCACCGCTGAAAACCTTGACTGGAGAAATCATCACTGATAAGAAACAGCAGATGGATAGATGGGTCGAGCACTATTTGGAGCTTTACTCAAGTGAGACCAAGCTAGCGGATGATGCCCTCAACGTCATAGAGGCCCTGCCAACTCTTGACCACCTGGACACACTTCCCACTATAACAGAAGTTAAATGTGCTATAAATGAACTTGCATCTGGCAAGGCTCCAGGTAAGGATGGGATTCCAATAGAGGTGATCAGGAGTGGGCAAGACACACTCGCTCTACAGGTCCACCAGCTAATAGAGCTATGCTGGCGAGAAGGACAAGTCCCACAGGATTTCAAAGATTCAAACATCATAACGCTGTACAAGAACAAGGGCGATCGGAGCGACTGTAACAACTATAGGGGTATATCACTTCTGTGTATTGTTGGAAAAGTATTTGCCAGAATTGTCCTGCGCAGACTTCAAGTCCTGGGAGATCAAGTCTACTCCGAATCACAGTGCGGCTTCCGTCAGAACCGGTCTACCATTGATATGATATTCTCATTGCGACAAATGCAAGAAAAATGCCGGGAACAAAATCAGCCACTGTTTATTGCCTTCATCGACCTCACAAAGGCATTCGATTTGGTCAGTCGTGAGGGTCTGTTCAAAGCACTAAAGAAGATTGGCTGCCCACCAACTCTTCTGTCCATTGTGGAATCGTTCCACACTGGCATGAAGGGTATAATCACGTTTGATGGCTCAACTTCAGAAGAGTTTTAAATCAAGAGTGGAGTTAAGCATGGCTGTGTACTAACCCCCACCCTCTTTGGGATATACTTTTCACTTCTACTGAAATATGCCTTTCATGATCAGGATGACGGTATATACATTCACTCACGCTCAGATGGTTGCCTCTATAATGCTCAGAGATTGAAGGCAAAGACCAAAATTAGGAGGGTACTAATCAGAGAGTTGCTTTTTGCGGATGATGCTGCGATTACGACCAACTCTGAAGGAAGAATTACAACATCTACTATCTGCATTCTCCAATGCTTGTTTTCAATTTGGTTTAACAATTAACAAAAAGAAGACACAGATTATGTCACAAGGTGCACATGGTGTACCAACAATCTTTATTGACGACGCCGAACTAGAGATAGTAGACCATTTTACATATCTAGGATCAGAGGTAAATAGCAAATTATCCTTCGATCAGGAAATAAACATCAGGATTGGCAAGGCTGCAACATCAATGAACATGTTAGCAAAAAGAGTCTGGGAGAACAGGAAGCTTACTGCCAAAACAAAAGTCCTCGTCTACCAAGCCTGTGTCCTTAGTACTCTTCTTTATGGCAGTGAAACCTGGACAACTTACTCACGCCAAGAGAAACGTTTAAACAGCTTTCATATGAGGTGTCTGCGAAGAATACTTGGTATTAAGTGGCAAGACAAAATCACAAATACTGATGGATAGGACATGTTAGGAGGATTGATGATGGTAGAATACCAAAGGACATCTTTTTTTGGTGAATTACAGACGGGTAGGAGATCTCAGGGTTGGCCTTTACTACGATACAAAGATGTGTGTAAGCGGGACATGATTGATACAGGCATAGATAATGCACATTGGGAGCAAGTCGCCGCTGTACTTGTTGCATGGAGGGCAACTATCAGAAATGGAATAAAGACAAAAGAGAAAATGATTGCAGATAAAGCACACACAGAGCGTGAGATGGAAATGACCATGTTTTCACATGCATCTACTGTGGGCAAACATTTGCAACGAGAATTGGCCTTACCAGCCACACTCGCCACCGCCATGGGTCGTAGTTATTAAGCCTCTTTGAAGCACAATGTACCAAACTATCGTCTGTCAAGACTAAAGGTGCCAATGCTATGTAGGTTATGAACAAGACGGGACACAAATTTGTTGTACTCCGGATCTTATGGTGAAGGGTTCTTAGTGTCCTTGTTCTTACCGTAAATTCTATTTTGTTATATAAACGTTTACCTAAGCTTGTTAGATGTGACTTACTCCATATCGTTTAAGGGTGTCGCACAACCTATTTCTATCTACTCTATCAAATTCCTTTTCTGGGTAGACAAAGGCTAAGTAGAGTATTTCAATAAATGTGATTGATTTCTCTATTAGTTGTCTAAGAGCAAAGATGTAATTTTTGCATCCTTTTTTTTGGGGGGGGGGGGGGGGGGGGTTGGGTTATCGAATCCAAGTTGTGTTTCACTTAGTTGGGAATCTATTATAGATAGTAGTGTTGTATCTAGAATTGTACAGAATATTTTTCCAGTAAGACTCAAAAGGAAAATGCCTCTGTATTGTTTGCAATCTCTCTTACTGCCTTTGTTTTTTCCAAACTAGGATAATTGTGGCTCTTTCTCAGTCTCGTGGTGTCTGTTATTCTACCCAAAAATGGTTAAACTATCTATGAAGCCATCCTGTTCCTACTTATCTCGCTGCTTTAATTAGTTCATTTGGTATTTCGTCTTGTCCGGGTGATTTCATCAATGAGTCTAATCGTATTATTAGATTTTTAATAGCATGGACCTTTCCCATTGCAAAATACGCCTTTAAGACATGGACACTTAATAAACAAACTGAATAGCACATAAACGCCTTTGAATATAAATGTCATAGACGGTTTCTAAGAATATCATGGGTAAAGAAAAGAACAAATGCATCCATACTTCAAGAGCTTAATATTGAAGAGGGTTGGCTATTAAAGACGATAAAACAAAGAAAATTGATATATTTTGCACACTTGAAACGTCATGAGAGTCTGGAGAGAACAATATTGGAGGGGTATATGCCTGGGAAGAGAGGAAGAGGAAAGCCAAAAAAATATATATATTCAAAGGCATTTATGCGCTCTTCAGCTTGTTTAGTAAGTGCGCAGGTCTCACAGGCGTTAGGCGTTGTTGCAATAGGAAAGAAGCATGCTATTGAAAATCAAATCATAAGATTAGACTCATTGATTAATTGATTAAATCACCGGGACAAGACGAAATACCAAATGAACTAATTAAAGCAGCAAGATAGGTATGAACAGCATGGCTACATAGATTGTTTGTTATATATATATATATATATATATATATATATATATATATATATATATATATATATATATATATATATATATATATATATATATATATATATATATATATGAGGAATGTACCTGCGAGGGTACACGCCTTACCCTGATGCGAGGAAATGCAACCTAAAGATTTCGTGTCATGGCAGAGAAGACCAGGCCCTGAGCATTGGTCGGCATCCGGTCTAGGATGGAAGCTCCGATAGGCGGACAGTTGGAGCATCGCGTTGCTGCTCTTACAGCTTCTGTAGCTTGTCTTGTTCCAGATGTATTGGTGCGACCTTTTCTCTGGAGTAAACTAGGCAGGCCGAGTGAGGGATCATGCTGCATGGGCAACATATGACCTATGAACTGAGTTCAAGCTTTGTGTTATGGAGAGATTTACCTCCATTTTACAAACTATCGTCTGTCAAGACGTCAAGGTGCCAGTCATATATATATATATATATATATATATATATATATATATATATATATATATATATATATATATATATATATACATACAATGTATGTCTGTATGTATGTTATTTATGCGTTCACGAACCGTCCATCCGATTGAGATGAAATTTTCTATATGTGTTCTTCTCACTCCCATGCTGCCAATTGGCATAGTTTGTTAGTTTACAAACAGTTATTTACGTAGTAAAATTTAATTTGTTAATTACATTATAATTTATATATAGCAAGGAGACTTAACTTAAGAAAAGGTATATCAAGGGACATAACTTTTAGTAGCTTTGATATAAATGTAATTTACATAATTGTTGCATTTTGCTCAAAGCTTTATAAAATTTTTATCTACAGTTATCTACAGACATATGCGTTATAATATATAATGATAAAATCTCTAAGGCGTTTTCAAAGGTTTCATAAAGATAATGCATCTATTTTAAATAGTGAAAATTTTCTAACTCATCATTTTATTTCTCTTCGACATCTATACAGTCTCTTATACACATCTCAACCCAGCATTTATTGGGTTTTAGTGATATCTTGGTAAGTTTACGTTCAGTAGTTTCAGATTGCCCTATTTAGTTATTGGGATGAAGATTGTTCTCTTCCAATCTGTTCGCCATATTTCCGGGAACGGAAACGGGAGCTTATATTACTACTAATATGAATTAAATTAGACGCTCCCCACCAGGGATTGGGCGAAGCCGGGCCGGGCTTCTTCTTTCGGGAACGGGAACGGGAGCAGGGGCCGAATATGAATTAAATTAGACGCTCCCCGCCAGGGGCTGGGCGAACCCGGGCCTGGTCGTCTAGTATACATATATAGAATGTGACTTATAAGTCCAATTCGCGCTGTAAATGTTCGTTCACAGTGGGTGCATGTGAACACGTGGTCATTTCTACCATCATGCACCATCTTACGTCTCACACGCTCGGTGTGTGATTTATCTGCAATAATTTTCTCCTTTGTCTTTATTAAATTTCTGATGTTTGCCCTCCATGCAACACGTTCAGCGGCGACTTGCTCCCAATGTGCATTATCAATGCCTGTATCAATCATGTCCCGCTTACACACATCTTTGTATCGTAGTAGAGGCCGACCCTGAGATCTCTTACCCATTTGTAATTCACCAAAAAAGATGTCCTTTGGTATTCTACCATCATCCATCCTCCTAATATGTCCTATCCATCTAAGTCTGCGAAGACTGAGCATGGAATAAACCGTCACACAACCTGATCTTTCCAATAATTCAGTATTTGTTATTTTGTCTTGCCACTTAATACCAAGAATTCTTCGCAGACACTGCATATGAAAGCTGTTTAAACGTTTCTCTTGATGTGAGTAAGTTGTCCAGGTTTCACTGCCATAAAGAAGAGTACTAAGGACACAGGCTTGATAGACAAGGACTTTTGTTTTGGCAGTAAGCTTCCTGTTCTCCCAGACTCTTTTTCCTATCCTGTTCATTGTTGTTGTTGCCTTACCAATCCGGATGTTGATTTCCTAATCTAGGGATAATTTGCTATTTACTACTGATCCTAGATATGTAAAATGGTCTACCGTCTCTAGTTCGGCGTCGTCAATAAAGATTGATGGTACCCCATGTGCACCTTGTGACATAATCTGTGTCTTCTTTTTGCTAATTGTTAAACCAAATTCAGAACAAGCATTGGAGAATGCAGATAGTAGACATTGCAATTCTTCCTCAGAGTGGGTCGTAACTGCAGCATCATCTGCAAAAAGCAACTCTCTGATCAGTACCCTTCCTAATTTTGGTCTTGGCCTTCAATCTCTGAGCATTGTAGAGGCCGCCATCTGAGCGTGAGTGAATGTATATACCACCATCCTGATCATGAAAGGCATATTTCAGTAGAAGTGAAAAGTATATTCCAAAGAGGGTGGGAGCTAGTACACAACCTTGCTTAACTCCACTCTTGATTTCAAACTCTTCAGAAGTTGCACCATCAAACTTGATTATTCCCTTCATGCCTGTGTGGAACGATTCCACAATGGACAGAAGAGTTGGTGGACAGCCAGTCTTCTTTAGTGCCTTGAACAGACCCTCATGACTGACCAAATCAAATGCCTTTGTGAGGATCGATGAAGGCAATAAACAGTGGTTGATTCTGTTCACGGCATTTTTCTAGCATTTGTCGCAATGATAATATCATATCAATGGTAGACCGGTTCTGTCGAAAGTCACACGGTGATTCGGGGTAGACTTGATCTCCTAGGACTTGAAGTCTGCGCAGAACAATTCTGGCAAATACTTTTCCAACAATACACAGAAGTGACATACCCCTATCCGTGGCTAAAGGCTTGCAAACGCGGTTCGTGAGCCGGGTACCAGGCGTTCGAAGCTCAGCTACGACAGATGTGTGCATCAGACCGTGTCACGTTGTGTTTAACGTGCTGATATGGGAGCCGGTCGTTCAGAAAGCAATGGCAAACTACTGAACGTAACACTTGCCTAGTACACAAACAGTAGCTGAACAATGCTGGTGTTAACTGCAACGTCCCGTAAGGGATACGCAACAATATATATATATATATATATATATATATATATATATATATATATATATATATATATATATATATATATATATATATATATATATTCATCATCATCATCAAGTGCCCTCCGGCTGGAGTAGGCGTTCATGGCTCTCCACAGATATCGGTCTTTGGAGTTCTGGATCAACTCTGCTGATGATATCCTTCCATGCCACCGTCTCAATCCGTTCAGTCCGTCATTTCTCTTGGTCTGCCTCTGTCTCTCTTTCCCTCGATCTTTCCAGTTGTCACGATATTCTCCAATGCCTCTCTTCTCATCACATGACCAAAGAAAGCTGTTTGTCTCTTTCTTATTGTTGTATATAGTGAGCTAGTTTCATTAGCCTCTTACAGGCAATCATTGTTTGTTACTCTGGCAGTCCAACAAATTCGCAACATTCATCTTAAAAACCACATTTCTGTTGCTTCTAAGTTCGTCCTAATTTGTTCATTTACATTCGAAGATTTGTGCTTTGTGCGACGCTTTCCCCGCTGTGGAAAGAGACAGAGCCATATGGGATAAAACCCGGTGCAATGAAGTCGACCCTGTCTACCTTTAATCGACTTTTTTAAGCGACTTATTGTATAAGATACTCTTCATTTTCTGAAATGCGGCTTTTGCCTGCCCTATTCTGCTCTTAATCTCTGTTGTACATCTTCCATCTGATGTTATAAGTGCCCCTAGGTATTTAAAACTATCCACTTGGTTGAGAATTTCCTCTTCTATTTCTATGTCACATTATGGTGTCCCCATTTTCTTTGATATCACCAGTGTTACCTTTTTCTTGATATTCAAAGTCCTTTTTGTGCACTCTCTGTTACTATAATATCCAACAATTGTTGTAGGTCTGTTGCATTATCCGCCTCCAATACTGTGTCATCTGCATAGCGTATATTGTTTATATTATATGCTCCGATTAGTATTCCTGGCTTCTCTTTGAACTCTGGTATATATTCATCAGCTGAAATTGCATGGCCAATACAGATACTGATGAATGGTACATCACCAGGATGTGATGAGATACCATCTGAACTAAATAAGGCGAGAAGGGTAGAAAGCATACACATCTTTGACGCATTATGTAAACAGATATGGAAATATGGTATATGGCCTAAAGATTGGAAGAGAACTATCTTCATTCCAATACCAAAAGATTGAATCCTGAAATTATATACCAACTATAGATCTGTTGCCCTGATTAGTCATGTAAGAACTAAAACTCTACTAAAATTCATAACGGGAAGACTTCATGAGAAAATAGAAGCAGAAATTAACGTGATTCAAGATGGATTTATGCAAGGAAGAGGTACAAGAGATCACATGCTCATCATGCGTTTAATAATAGAGACGTCTAGAGAATTTAATATTAACATATTCTCATGTTTTGTGGATTATTAAAAGGCATTTGACTGTGTACAACATCAGAAACTTTGGGAAATTATGAGGAACATGCATTTCCATCACATGTAGTACAACTCATAAAAATGCTCTATCTAGACCAACAAGCAGCTGTAAGAAAAGATGGCGAGATAGCCGATTGGTTTGACATCAAGCAAGGAATCCGTCGGGGTGTGTTGTGCCCAGATTTGTTTAACCTGTACGCCAAAATATATAATAAGAAATGTCAGAGATGATATAACCTGGGAGCAATATGATGCCCTAAATACCAGTGGTCATGAAATATCACGGATTCACTATACTGATGATACAGTATTACTATCCACACCACAGATAGTTAGTTAGTTAGTCGACAGATCATCCTCATTGCACATCGAACCATTCAGTCCATAAGTGCTCGGATCCCCTTCCTCAGCAAATCCTGCAACGTGTAGCGGCTAACGACGCCAGTTCTGTGTTGGTTTATCAATCTTCTTTGGCTTCCTGCGTAGTGTTCTTGTTTGGCCACCCTTCTTTTAATTTGCTGCTCTTGCAGTCTGGCCATTGTTGTAGATTCACAGTCATCACTTGGTTCTCGCAAAAGTCTTACTTCTCGTAGAGCATTCAGAATGTCGGCCTGGTCCATGGCGCGTCCGCCCTCAACAGTAGCCTCACCTGCGAGCTTGTCAGCCCGCTCATTTCCTTGTACTCCCGCATGCCCTGGCACGAAGATGAAACTAATCTTTGCCAGTCGAGACCGCTCCAGAGGCAGCAACCAATCTCTTCGGATCGACCCCTCCTCTATCCTCTTGATCATGTTCATTGAGTCGCTAAGGAAACAAGCCCTAGTGAATGTCTGTGTCTCGAGCCATGTTATTGCTTTACTTACTGCCATGACTTCCATGGTCAGGCTACTTGTGGTTTCAGTGAAAGCACCAGAGTCCTCCTTCACAATTCTCCCTCCGGCCCGAGCTGTAAAGGCCCATGAGCTTCTCACATGTCGGACGACCGACCCATCTGTGTAGATGACCGCGTCACCGTCTAGCGAATTCTCGAAAATCAACGCTTGTACTTCAGCCTCAACAGCAGCCGGATTTTCTTGTCTGCATTTTCTATCTAGTTGGATGCAAACTGAAAAGGATGTGCAGAAGTCTGTTGGCACTTGCACCCACTCCTTGCCAGGTTCTAAGTCCTCAAGTGAACACACCTGTTGAAGAATGTCTTCGGCTTGACCCATCCACGACCGTCCTCTTTTTAACCTGCTGCCCTTCACCCTCCTAATTTCACTATGCAGTGGATGTTGTGTGTTTGCGTTAATACCACACAGAATGGTATAGGAAACTAATAACCCCAAAACAAAAGAATGTGAAAATCACATCTTATAACATAGCAAAACCAAAGATAATGCATATAGAGGAACCTACTGTGGAGAAAGAAATATATGTTAATGAGATAAATTGGATGTGGTGGAAAATTTCGAATATGTTGGGTCATTGATTACCAACAATTGTGACACAATGAAAGTAATTAAAAGATGAATATATATTTCTCTTTAAAGACTAAAACAACTGAATAAATTGTTAAGTGGGACGTATAGAACTACAACAATTAGATTGTTAAAAACATGCATCTTTCCCATTGCAACACACGCCTATGAGGCCTGGACATTTACTAAACAAACTGAACAGCGCATAAATGCCTTTGAATATAAATGCTATGGAGGGGTGTTTAGAATATCTTGGGTACAGGAAAGATCAAATGCATCCATATGAAAAGAGCTGGCTATTGAAAAATGTTGGCTATTAGAGATGATCAAACAAAGAAAATTGAAATATTTGGGTCACTTGAAACATGAACGTTTGGACAGAACAATACTGGAGAGTTATATGACCGGGAAGAAAGGAAGAGGAAGACCAAAGAGATGATGGGTGCAGGATGTGGCGGATGATCTCTAGGCGTGTGTATCGGACGCAGGACATCTTGCTTATGTTGAAGAAGTTTTCCGGAAGGTTATTATGGGAGCGAGGTTCCATATATATATATATATATATATCATCATTGGCACCTTGCCGTCTTGGCAGACGATAGTTTGTGCTTCAAAAAGGCATAATAACTTTTACCCATGGCGGTAGCGAATGTGACTGATAAGGCCAATTCGCGCTTTAAAAGTCCGTTCACAATATATATAATATATATATATATATATATATGATCATATTTGTTACTTATTTGGTATATTGTTTTTACAATTACCAGAAGTACCATTCAATAGATTCAGAGCTAGCTGATCTGGATTTCGTAACGATATAGTCCTCTTGTGCAACGTCTGGAATAAGATACACACTTGATGCGTCTCCACATTATTTAGGTATACAGATTAGAGAGAAAAGACACAGTTTGGAAATAAATCAAACTCATGATAACCCGATTTTCCTTCGTGAAATTTAAGAGGCTGAATTATGCAAATTGTTAGATAGCAATGTATAACGCAAAAAAAAGGGGGGGGGGGGGGGGGACGGGGGGGGGGGGGGGTTATGGAACTAGCACGATTTTTAAGTCAACGGATATTATACGTAATAACAAACTTACAATATGTAACACTAGCGTCAACTCATCACTCCTGTATGGATCAGACAAGCGAAGAATGTCTACAGCAGTTACTAATAGACTACATTCATTCCTTATCTGGTGCCTGTATAGAATAGAGGAACTAACATGGCATGCCGAAATCACTAACGCAGAACCTAAGGAGAGAACAATTATATATATATATATATATATATATATATATATATATATATATATATATATATATATATATATATATATATATATATAATATATATATATATATATATATATATATCCAGCAGACAAAAAAGACGAAGAAAAGACGCTGACGCTGAATAAGACACAAAGTGAGAATAGCTGTTAATAGAAAGTCATGTCTCTAGAACAAAACTGGGCACAATAAATAGAGGGGGACCTAACATCACACTGGTACTATAAATTAAAGACATTCAGGAATTAAATGGGTAGGGCATCGAGTGTCTTGCAAGAAATGGGAAACGATATGAGGGCTTTCCTTGAATTGTTTGAAGGCATGTCCCTCCATGGACGATAAACGGCAGAAGAAATGGAAAACAAAGGCAATCCAGTGCATTTATTAGCATAGCAAATGTAAGTACTACGACAATTATCATTGCGAAGTCAGGGCAATGTTAACTGTAGATGTAGAACTCGTAAAACCAGAGAATAAACATCCAGTAGTAGTTCTTACTGTTGCACTGTCATGAAAACCATGACCTTGATTGCAAGAATCGAATATCCAAAAGATGAAAAGTTAACAGATATTGGATTTAGAAAACATCCTGCCTCTCCCCCTAACCCCCCCCCCCTTTTCCGACACACACACACACACACACACTAACACACACACACACACACACACACACTTTCACACACTCCCTCTAAGTAATGCATATCACAAACACTCGCACGCACGCACTCGGGCAAAAACACACATGCAGTTACACACACTCATACACACGCACATACTCGCATTGTCACAAAGGGGAGTTGGCGAACCATTTTGGTTTTCATTCGAATCTCATTTTCTTTTTCTTTTTTTGGTCAGTGGGGGTTAGCATGCACATTTCTTAAAATTATGTTATTATTCTGAATTATCAGAGGATACAAGAAAAAATTCAACATAAAATAGATGAAGAAGTAGCTGAAGAACAATTTGTGTTCCGCAAAAACAGCGGCACCAGAGAAGCAATTATCTGTTTAAGGATGTTAATTGAAAAATAAATAGACGTTCAGAAAAGTATATATATATATATATATATATATATATATATATATATATATATATATACTATATATATATATATATATATATACATATATATATATATATATATATATATATATATATATATATATATATATATATATATATATATATATATATATATATATATATATATATATATGTTTTATAGACTACAAGAAAGCTTTTAACAGAGTACAATATGAACGACTAATTACGTGCCTGCAAGTCCCCAAGCCGTTTTAAACAGGTTGAACTGTTCGGACCTAACATCAATGGACGAATTATAAACAATTTTTAGGGATGCTGACGATACCGTGCTTGTAGCAGAAAGCGAGCAAGAGTTACAAGACCTAGTGGAACAAGTAAACTGGCATAGTGCAGAATGCGGCTGAGATATTAACATCCAAAAAAACAAAAACTATGATAATTAGCAGTGGAAAGGAAAGATCATCAATGAACATCACAGTAAACGGGGAGATACTGGAACAAGTAACAAGTTTCTTCTACCTTGGACATATAATAACAGATTATGGCAGAATTGAAATAGAAATCAAAAAGAGAATAGGAATGGCCAAAAATGCTTTCAATGGCATGCATTCAGTATTAACATCTAGAGAGATTAATAACGCATTAAAAATGAGAATTGCCACATGCTACGTATATTCAACACTATTGTATGGCGCGGAAACCTGGACATTGAACAAGCAACTAGAAAATCGAATAGAGACCCAGGAGATGTGGATATACAGACATATATGCCGTATATCATGGAAACTAAAACAATCAAATGCAGAGGTCCTAGAAAAACTGGGAATGAAGAGAAAGTTGATGAAAGAAACAAAGAGGAGGCAAGTGAACTATTTCGGCCACGTTAAAAGACATGATACTCGTATAAAAACCATACTGGATGGCAAGGTTGAAGGCAAGGGAGCATGTGATAGACAACGATACAAGTTGGAAGATAACATCAAGAGAACATCAGCCTGACAGAATATCAGTCAGGGCGAGAGGCAGACAGTGTTGGACATGCATTGCTGCCAACCGTCATTGTGGAGACGGCACCTAATCGATTGATACCAGAGGACTGTGTTTAATTTAAGTTTAGGGCCTTTCAATAAACACAAATAGACACTCCCTCACAATCACTCACGCAGGCAGACACACTCACAGAGAGAGAGAGAGAGAGAGAGAGAGAGAGAGAGAGAGAGAGAGAGAGAGAGAGAGAGATACACTCATTCACATGCATACATTTGCGTATACACCACGCAGAACTGACGAAAAATTGGGATGTCCATCAAACACAAATGGTGTTCAAGGGGAATTAACAGTTATAATTTTAAAACTATATTATTATTCTGAGTTAGCCATCTTCATTTATGTTTTGTGTTTATTTTTATTTTATTTTAGTTTGGTGCGTTTGAACAGCTACACTTACTACTGTTCCTGCAATATTTAAAAAAAAAAACCAAAAAAAAAACAACACAACACACAACAAACATACTTAACTAGAAAACGGTATTATTTAAATTTTAGGAAAATGAATTAACAGCTACTCAATTAAACCAGTACATGTTGACGGTGGCATTTTAGATACCAGGGGAATATGTACTCTGACAACATCAATGGGATTTGAGGGGGAAACAAAACCAGTTCAATTTTCATGCTTGAATCAATAATCACATAAACGGTATGGATCCCAAGCATTCATTGCTGAGCCAAAATTAATTAAACACGTGTGAAACAACAGATCACCTTTTCTTCACGTGACCTGTAATTTCAAACACATGGGAATAACTTACTTTGATGTCAGTAACAGTTAGTCTAGTTCACTGGAACAGCTTGTAAACAACTGAATGACTGAACTTAGCACGGTGACTGCAGACACATGGGAATAACTTACTTTGATGTCAGTAACAGTTAGTCTAGTTCACTAGAACAGCTTGTAAAAAACTGAATGACTGAACTTAGCACGGTGACTGCAGACCGGAGCAAGAACCACATATTAGAACGCTCAGACAACTATGAGGTGGATTCTTCAAGGTTATAACATACCTGTTTATGAGTGAGCACGCAGGTTAGCAGAAAATAGATCTAGAAAAACACAGGCGTGTAGATAGACACGTCTAAAAACTACCAGGCAACTAATGTTGCAATTACTTTGCAGAACGTTGCTACCAATCCCAACCCCAGATTGATTTTCTAGGCAAATTAACGTTCGGCAATTCGCCGTTGCTTTCTGAACGAAACGTCCACGATGAAGATCAACTGACCAGTAGGGGTTGAATACCCTAACCGGCCATCAAGAAACCGGAAGTGTAAAGCGACTGCTCTTATCCTGTCAGTTACGTAGACCTCTAGGCAACTAATACCAGTTATAAATAAGAAAACTGAGCTCAGCAAATGGGCCACTGAAGTGGGTATTGGGTTTATATCATATTTAATACCAGGAGCTACAGCTCAGAACCTTTGGCCGTAGCTGTTCTAATTCTGTCGTGCAGACGTTGCATAACCACACCCACTCAAATATTGTATTTGTAATGTATTGTAATGTATGCTTACAAAGATATATCCAGTTTTAACATCAATGGCATGTTCTGTGGCGAAGGAGTTGCGGACGTAATTTGTAATCTCGCACACCGCATTTGAAACACAGCTGTGGGCGATTTGGAAGCAGACCCCAGTTGCGTTGGTTGTTATAACATGGTAAGAGTGCTGAAAGCAACGACAAAGTACTGAGTGTGAACTTGCCAAGAAATTACAAACAGCCAAAACATTCTAGTTTTAACTGCGACGACCGGTAAAGGAATGCAACTAACTGTAGAACACACTTCACTGAAAACATAAACATTCTGCTATGGGCGGAGTAGAATACAACTGTTCTACTTCAAACATAACGCAAAGATCTGACAAAGATTTACAAGTCACAACGTCCATTCTATCACGTGCCATTATGTTCTACTATATGATTCCGTTTATTACAGAGAGATGAAAGAAAGCAACAGCTGCTAAACACTTTTGTGGATTAATGCATTGCAATGGACGAGTGGCTAGAATGCCGAGCTCGCCTTCGGGAACCCGGGTTCGAATTAATTCCTCATTCTCAAGAGTCGACTGTCTTATACCGCAAGGTATATTAGACGCAGTAGATGACAGTTCATTAAAAACAAAACAGAAAACAAAACCAAAAAAAAAAAAAAAAGGTTAAATCGGTATTTACCAACTGTTAATAATTTGGGGTGAGAGGATATATGAAGCTGATAGTGCCAACTGTTTATAAGGGGAGACAATATTCACACCACACCCCTATATAGAGAAAATATTATGAGCAATTTAGAGAATATAAGGGCAATTGGGGGACTTAGCATCAGTAATATAAGATATACGGATGGCATCGTATTATTATAGACAATGAACAGGGTCTGCAGCACTTAGTTGATGCGGTTACCAAACACACTAAATAAGTAAGTTCAGAAATAAGTTGTAAGTAAACAGAGATTATGGTCGTCTAAAGAAGAAAGAAATAACACAATTTAGCTTCCAAGTAAATGGACAAATTCTTAAACAGGTGATAGAGTAAAGCTATCTCGGAACAATCTTAACATCCGATAACAAGTACCTTGAAGAGATTAGAGCAAGAATCTATATGACAAAGGCAGCCATTCGCAAGATGAAAATCATACTGACCAACAAATACCTGTCAATTGCAATGAGAAAAAAAAACAAGAGATGGAGAGAGATATGCCAGGCAAGACATCATGCAATATTTTATTTATGGAGTCAGTGTTTCAAAAAAAAAAAGAGTCTTAAGTGTTCTATAGAACCTATACTCGTATATCCATGTGAAACATGGACAATAAGCAGGCAAGCTGCGTAACAAATAATGACAATTTAAATGTGGGTTTTTGAGGAAAATGCAAATAATACAATGGATAGACAGAACAACTAACAAGCAAGTCCTACAAGAACAAGAAACAAATCAAAATGTAAACTGATTCGAGAAATTCGGTATTCAACATTTTCTGGGCATATTATGAGGCGACATAAACTGGATTAATTTAGTGAAAAAGACTGATGGGGCAAGAGCAAGGTGAACGAACGAAGAAACAAAATTTATTTTCAAAGGGTTAAGAATTGGGCAGACATTCTGCCCTTCTTCTCTCTTTCCCCTCATACATTACTTCATTCATACACCACTTATGAAGCCAGTCTTAGACAACAACAGAACATTATGCATTAAGACGCAAGCCATAGAGAGAAAGTCATTTCTGGATAGCTTGGCCACATGGTATGATCGAGACAAGAATTCAAAGCTAATCAAAGACTCAGGTGATGGAATGAGGTCGCTAACCATGACAACGAAAGATTTTCAGTGTGACACACGATGCTGATGAGTATTTGGTTAGTATATTTCTAACTGTTTATAACGGGAGACTAGTATTTGGGAGAGGTATTACTAAATGTTTATTGCTGGAGCTTTCATATGCGGTGTCCTCGAAGAATACTTGGTATTAAGCGACAAGATAAAATCACAAATACTGAAATATTGGAGAGATCGGATTGTGTGAGGATTGTTCCGTGCTCAGTCTTCGTAGACTTAAATGGATATTACAGATTAGGAGGATGGGCGATGGTAGAATACCGAAGGACATCTTTTTGGGGGAATTACGGATGGATAAAATAGCTCGGGGTCAACCTCTACTACATTACACAGATGTATGTAAGCAGGATATATTTGATACAGGCATTTATATATACTAGAGAACTTGATGACAACTGGCAAGATTGAGGGGAGAAAGAACAAGGGAAGACAGAGATGTAAATATCTGGATGGCTTGACCACATGGCATGGTCAAGATAAGAACACAGAGCTGACCCACGACTCTGCTGATTGTGTAAGACTACGAAACATTACCTCCACGCTTATCGGCATGGCAAATGATGAGGATGGTGGTGGTGATTGATATTGAACTTGCACGGGAAAGTCGACGCTGATCGCATTGCATGGAGGTAAAAGATCAGAAATGAAATAAAGACAAAGGAGAACATGATTACGAATAGGTCACAAACTGCGCGTTTCAGACGTTAGATGATGCGTGATGGTGGACATGACCATGTGTTCACGTGCATACATTGTGAATAAAAATGTATCGCGCAGATTCATCTGATCAGTCACACTTGCCACTGCCATAGGTTGTAGTAATTATGCCTTTTTAACATCATAATGTAATAAATTATCGTCTGTCAAGACAGCAAGGTGCCAGTATATTACTGGAGACAAGTAATTGGCCCGATATTAGCAACTGTTTATAAAGAGATGCTAAAATTTGTTTATGATGGTAGGCCGGCTCTGAGGCTAAGGGATTAAGGACATCATTTTTAGCCCGCGTACGGCGTTCGAAACACAGATACGGGAAATTTGGCAGCAAATTGCCTTAGTTTTCATACAATGATACAGAAAGCAATGGCACACTACTGAACGTAAACTTGTCAAGAAAATCATAAACTGTCAGAAAATGCCGGGATTGACTGCAATGTCATGTAAAGGATATGTAACTAACGTATAATGGAGGACCAGTATTTGGGACCAGTATTATCAATTGTGCATGCGAGTTAGCGAAGTTGGTAGTGAGCTGCTATGAAATGTCATGAGCACAGTGAGCATACCTCATACACAACTCGAATAGTGCTAGTCTATCAAGAATGATGATGACCATTCATGTCATCCAATGGGGTTGATAGTTTGGAGCCGTGAGTTCTAAGATGTCTGGTAAGACTTAAATTGGCTCGAAATATTCTATGGCAAAGAATGATTGAAGTTTCTGGGAGAGGATCGACTGCAGTAATTTTACACAAGTTATGGAAAGTTGTTCAATCTCAGAAGGCTGACAGTTAAAACCAAAACTAACAGCGACACTGTCAGAGACCTGATATTTGCTGATGATTGCGCTCTATATGCCAACTCAGAGGCAGACATGCAACACAATGTTTCAGCTTTCGCATATGCCTGTGCCAACTTTGGGCTCAATATCAACTTGGAGAAGACTGTAGTTACGTACCAGTCAGCTGCAAGGAATAATCACACCGTGTCGAATATCAAGGTGAACGGTGATAGACTAAGTGTTGTGGACAAATTCTCCTATCTCGGCAGCACTGTGTCACAAGCTGCCACAATTGATGACGAAATGAATGCAAGAATCTCCAAGGCCAGCGCGGCTTTTGGCAGACTGTACAAGAATGTATGGGACAGAAATAGAATAATCCTGAAAAAAAAGCTGAAAGTCTATAAAGCAGTTGTATTATCCACATTGCTATATACTTGTGAAACATGAACTGTTTATCAGCGACATGCTAGGAAATTAAACCACTTCCACACAGTCTGCCTTAGGACGCTATTGAAGATTAAATGGCAAGACAAGATCCAAGACACTGAAGTTCTAGAAAGAGCGTCCATGCCCAGTATCCACACTGTGTTAATGAAAAATCAGATTCGCTGGGCTGGTCACATAACTCGTATGCGAGATCACAGGCTCCCTAAACAATTGTTTTACGGTGATCTGCGTTGTTGTAAACGCTCCAATGTCGGCTAGAGGAAACGTTTTAAAGACACTCTGACAATCTCACTGAAAGCTTTTGGAATTCATCTTGACACCTGAGAGATTGCTGCTAAAAACTGTAATTCGTGGCGTACGTTATTACATAAGGGTGCAGTCTCTTGTGAAGCAACTAAGACTGCAAGAGCTGTGAAGAAAAGGCTGGACAGAAAAACCACTGCAGGAGATCCTCCTCCTGGAATGTCAAGCATTCTTTGCCCACATTGTCAAAGAACATTTCGAGCCAAAATAGGTCTTATCAGCTATCTTAGAACTCACGGCTCCATACTTTCAACCCCACTGGATGTCACACACATCAACACATACACATTCAATAATCAACTAACAAAAACCTGTGTTAAGTGTTCTCTTTATTAATCATATTCCACAAACCAAGAGAAAACTATCGGCTCATCTCAGTTATTATTGCCACTATTCCTAATATAAGTAAACTATAACACGTCTTGCAACGTAAATTAGTGCTCTCATTGTATCTGAATACTTGACTTCAAACTGCAATTCCAAAACTAAGTAAATATGTGTATCGTGTATTAGGTAGTACGAAATGATACTCGTAGCAACAACGAGACTGAGCAATATGCGTGTAACAAAAACATTAACTGCTGCTGTCTGTGCCTAGTGAGCAAAGTCGAGAGAAGAACGGAGGTCGCGTTTGTGTACAAACATACAATTTCTGGGTCTGATAATGATACAGTGTATGTATGTGTTAGTGTTGACTAAAAGGCAGCGCAGAAATATTAAGACAGATAGAAAGAATGAGAGAGAGAGAGAGAGAGAGAGAGAGAGAGAGAGAGAGAGAGAGAGAGAGAGAAGAGAGAGAGAGAGAGAGAGAGAGAGAGAGAGAGAGAGAGAGATAACTGTTCCAATACGTAAGATAATGCGATTTTACTTAACGAAACGATCTTTACGTTTGATCTTCTGAGAAGATTACAGGATGCAGTGAAGCCTGCGGTTATCCAATTAGGCATTTTTCTGATCTATTAGATAAGTAACTATTCAATAAATGGATATGAAAAAAAGGGGGGGGGGGGAGGGTGGGATGTCATAGACATACAATATGGTAAATAAAGAAGTCGAAAATAAAGTAGAATTAAAGATAAAGAAGGAATTAAGAGACATATACTAAACGCGATATAGACATTTTACTGAACTTAGAACGATACTTAAAACGAGATCAAGAACGTTAATAAACCTGATCGGGGAGCGACAAATCAAATATGTCGGGCATCAATGGACATTTAACACTGCCATAATATAAACGAGGATGGAAGGCAGACGCGCAAGAGGAAAACATTGTTTTACATGGGAGGATACAATCAAGAGGTTGACTGAACAGATTATTTTATTTTATACTGTACCGTTGTTGTAAGACGGAGAGAGTGATGTGAATCTATTGCAGCCGACTTTCGTTGCGAAAATGGTAATATCTTCTGCCTAAAATGGTAACTAATCATCTGTCGTATATGGCAACTGATCTATGTTAAATGACAACTGCTCTATGTTATATATATATGTATATATGTTCGATCTTGGTTATATATATATATATATATATATATATATATATATATATATATATATATATATATATATATATATATATATATATATATATATATATATATATGTAAATAATTTTAAGCTATTGACAATGAAGCAATTTGTTTTTAAAGTGTGAATTTGAAAACAAAAACAACTAATAACTTCATTAAATACAAACACCGCTGTCCATCTGCGTAAATAAAGAAATACATGACGAAGTGAACAATTTATTTGCATCATTGTATGGCAGTAACAAGAATATGTCTAAACTTAATCGACTATTCCAAATATTTATTGTAATCTACGTATTATCCCATACATCTTCATCAGATGGCCCAAGAGCCCAGAATATCCACACAATGGCATGTTCCGTATAAGGAAAATACTTGTGACAAAAAGAACAAAACAACAGAACGCATATGACAAAATGCTTCCTGTCTTTGCAAGCTCTCAATTGCCTCTATGTGATTTCCGTTTTTATTGATAATTCGAGTCAAGGAATATAGTGCCAGTTGTAAAGATATTGGACATTAAAAAGAATCATCGCTGGAGCAGCGTAGTCCGTGCTCTGTGCTCGATACCTTTTACAACAGCCAGCGGGGAGAAAATGAATCGGAGGAGAAAAGGTAAAGGAGGCAGGAGGGAAGAATGAGAAAGTCAGTCAGATGGCTGTTGGAACGAATAGCAGCATGACTCTTCGCTGGATATTGAACGAGAGGACGGGCACGTGTGGGAATGTCCCGAATGCAGTGATGTCGATTCTTAGCTTATAGCTTATAGCTCATAACACATAACATGTAAGGATGTTGCTTGATTATTCCAATGTCTACATCATTGGGCTACATGATATACATTCTATAAGAGGTCTTTAAAAGTGGAACCCTTGGTCGCATAGGACTTTGAGATTATACGTTTAACGTCTGAAAGTTTTGCCCATTTTGTACCAAACAATGCAACGTTTAATTACTTTTTAAAAATAACATGAACGGAACATTTTTTTTCTCAACTCAACGTGTCCCAAAAAAAAAAAAAACTGTTCACTTCAGTCTCTCAGTTATTACTACTCTTTCATGCAAACTTAGTTTATTCCCAATGTGACCTATATTTTATTTTACACATCTTTCTCAATTATATTGTTGCAATTTAAAATAAATTAGTTTTGGACATATATAATTAAATAATTTCTTGTTGACCATCGGTTCCCGAACGCAGCAACTCATCACACGCATGTAGCCCTACAAATGTTGCATGTGTGGCAGATGTCTGTTGGGAATATACAAAGACAATCACAATTTTACAGACAAGTAAAACCAATAAAGCCAAATGAAAACATTGACATATATTAAATTCACGTTCATATTTATTCTGCTACATGTTTATGATGAAGAAATCGATCCTGTTGTACGGGTTAATAACACTATCATTATAATTACCTGTGTATCAATCAAGCAATCATGTGCCATGCTGGAAAGCGTGGGCGGTCATGACTCGCCATTTTACTCGATCACTAGAGTCGTGGATCAGCTCAGTGTTCCTGTCTCGACCATGCCATGTGGCCAAGCCATCCAGGTATTTTCTTCTCGGTCTTCCCCTTGGTCTGTTCCCTTCGATCTTGCCAGTTGTCACTAAGTTTTCCAATCCATTTCTTCTCATAACTGTCCAAAACATTTTAAATGTCTACATCTAATTTCTCTAATCAATTTACGATGTTCATTTGTCTCCTGTAGTACTTTGTCATTGGTTTTTCTGTCTGTCCATGGTATTCTTTGCATTTTCCTCAGAAACCACATTTCTGCAGCCATCAGATGTTTTTCAGGTTGTCAGCTTATTGTCCAAGTTTCACATCCATACAAAAGAACAGGCTCTATGTATCCCCTCAACACTCTTTTTACCCGTTTCAATTGACAACTTTTTATGGGTCAGTATGTTTTTTATCTTGCTATAGGCTGTGTATACAATTCATTTTATCAATACAGATATATGTCTGCCGGCCTATTCGGTAAGCTAGTGATGACTTCACAATTGGTTGAGCCCCACTGTCATAACTAACGCAAACACATTATGACATCTGGCAAGAGAACACACTTCACGAGAAGTAAGAATGTGCTTTGTATTTTTTCCCTAAGTTATAAGTAAATCCAAACATATGTGTAAGCAACTAGAAGAGGCTTCCCCCGTTGGTGAAGTGGACTTCTCAAATGAGTATGTAAGTTAACTATTCTGACGTCAAGATTTTCTTAAAATATTTCCTTAAACTGCTCTCAGAACTACACTTGTCCCTGTAAGAGAAAATAATCATAATGTTGATGTCAATTAGACGAGGACATTCAATAAAATTACAGACACTTACGAACAGCCTCTTCAGACTGGCTACCAAAACAGTGGCTAGAGGAACGAAGGCAACGCTTTCCTGCCAGCCCGATGGTCTTCTATTCGAATTCACATGGAAGCTGATTTTTTACAATTGACAGGCTGATCTCAAGTCGATCCATCTTAATTGGGTACCAAGAAATATATTGACTACGTCACCCTCGAGAGCGAGATCATCCGAGATGTCTATATAAACATTGGGGTAACATGGTCTATTATTTGTTTCGTTTTGTTTTAGTTCCCGTTTCCTAACACCCTCCTCTTTTTCGATTCTTCAGTTTGCAGTTTTCAATTTTCATTTTCTTGTGTGAGACAAGCGCTAATGGCACGGCACATCTGTGTTGTTCGTTTATATATTTGAAGTCCTCGTGTTCTTGTTGTTCCGCTGATAAAGACTTCGATCGAAATTGTCTCATGTGTCTGTATGTATTTTTATTGCATCGTTGAACTTCTTGGTCATAGTTTGTGTTTTATTATTCGCATCCATAATAAACCCGGCCGCAGCAACACCCGGTTATCGATACCTACTTGCTGGTCTACTTTACAGTGGTCCTTGTTCAGTCTCTAGACTAGAATTGTCAATAACCAATACAGTTGTGGGGGTCTCCCAGCATCGTACAATAATTGCCGGATCATTTTCAGAATATATCGGGTATTTTCTGTTTAGAACAGACGAGCGAAAGATAATTGGTCACCACATCTCATCATGCCGTGATCTAGTATATATGACTAATTTTATACATCTTCGGCAGTATCTGTCATGAAAATCTCCTCACCTTCACCCTGCCTCAGTCGTGACAGTTTGTAACATATTAAGTTTCTTTTACATCGTATCCAGGCGCAAGTTGATCCCTGCTTTGTAGTACATAGTAAGGGTTGGCCATGGTTAGCTTTCATTGTAATTATTATTTAAAGATGCCACACCATTTGTGGAAGCTTATCTGTGTTCCTAATTTGTAATAAATCGGGGTCACTAGCAATGCTTTTTTTTTTTTAGCATATCCTTTACAGGACTTAGCTGTCAACACCAGCATCTTTCAGCTGTATGTTGATCTCTTGGCAAGATTATGCTCAGTAGTTTGCCATTGCTTTCTGAGCGGCCGGTCACATACCCCGTAAGTTACCGATGCGATTCGAACCACTGCTGATTTGAACCGTCATCACGTTACCTGACGAGAGTATACGAGATTACGGAGAAAAGTCATAACCTCTAAGCCACGAAGCCGGCACTAGCAATGCTAGTGTGGACAATAAGCGTCATTGCTTCAATTCACTTGGTATCTTTGGCCTATGTGGTTAAGGAAAACGTTTACAAATTACTTTATTGAACTT
Organism: Cepaea nemoralis; assembly: GCA_014155875.1. Classification (NCBI taxonomy): domain Eukaryota; kingdom Metazoa; phylum Mollusca; class Gastropoda; order Stylommatophora; family Helicidae; genus Cepaea; species Cepaea nemoralis. Next base: position 37,243 of record JACEFZ010025767.1, read on the forward strand.
GGCTAGACACACAATATAAGAAACGTAAACATTTGTTGAAACACATGTTTATGACATAACTTCTATTCCCCCATAGAGTTAGGTTGGAGCCTGGTGACAAGGACATACCTAACACCTGTGGAGGAAATATCACTTTGCCAAATCTCAGCCAGTCTTCGTGTGAGTGTTGAAACATGGCATGGGTACATTTTACCATGCCTTTCGGCAGATGTGAAGTTGCAGTAACATTCTTGTATATTCCACTGGATTCTGAGGTGGGAATGGGAAGGGAATGGGAGCTCTTCAGACACCATCCTCGTGGAGATGGTACTTTGGTATGGAGTAAGAAGAAAAGTGACCATACCAGCCTAGTCCCTACATGTGCAAGCCCATTTGTGGGCTTTAACGTCCTGAACGTCATTGTGTTAAATCTAAGAGTTATAAATGTCTTACAGAGGATTCACAACCCACTAATGAAGAAATAAACTATCGACTTACCTCCTAATGTTTCAGATGATGGGTGTTCCGTTATTCAAGCGAAGGGCAGTCTTTCAGGCAGTTGCTAAGTCTCTTGGCTTCTCTCTGTGAGAACAAATGTACTTCATAGTGAAATCGTGGATCGAGGTTGCAAGTAGCAAGTATCTAATCAGATACGATAGGGCTTTAAATGAAAAACCTTACATGTTTTTTTTTAAAATGATTACTTTGAAACATTAAAGAACAAATGTATCATTTTTCGATGTAGTCACCACTGCTTTCAATGCAAGTCCTCAATTTCCGATAAGGTGTTTGTATTCCTGTAAAAAAAAATTCTCTTGGTCGCGTGTGTAACCACCCCATGCACTATCTGCTGTATGTCTTCATCCAACCGACAAGTTTTAAAACTTCTTACCCCAGTCATACGCTTGATGGACTGACATGCACGCATCACCATACTGGACATTCATTCGCCGACGAATTTCTACATGTTTCACTCCTTCGTTGACCAAATAAAGAAAAGGTTAACAGAACGATGCACCTCTTTGGTGCATGTCAAAAATGGGACGGCCATCTTTTAACTGCCCTTATGACATTACCATGTTCGCCTACACCATTATGTCACGTGCTTAAAATTCTTGACATTCTTAGCAGCAATATTGATATGTTACAAGACAATGGCATGGTTATTGAAATTTATATCACACATTGAATGTTTTGATTCGAAGCCCCCTCGCATAAACAATTGTTTATTGATGTTACGGAGTAGGGTGGCTTAGAGCTACGACGTCCGCTTTCAATTTGTGAAAAACCCCGATACCATTCGCCACACGTACGATGTTGATGTCAGGAAACAAGAAAGTAATAGAATACCCTCTCCTGGCCTCGGGGTAGTCGACCACAGCCTTCTGATGAAAGGGAGAAAACTAGGAGGAACTGTTTGCATTATGAAATTTTATGCATTTCGAATTGTATTAGGAGCGTTCGCTTGAAATCCGTTCGTGCCGCACCGCGCGTAATTGCGTACTTTGAACATGATAATGTCATAGTCATGTGATAAGTACTGACCAATGAATAAAAGAGCACGTGCTTATCGTCCCATGATGCATAGGTTCTGTTTCTGACCGTTGAGAAAATGGCCGGGTTGAACCAAAACCCGTACAAAGAAGTTCAAAGAGCGGTGATTCAGTTTCTTTCATTTGAAGGATGTCGACCAGTGGACATTCATCGAAGAATGTCGGCAGCGTACGGTAACAAATTAAAACCACATATTGGCAGACTCAAAATGGCTTTAGGTACAATATCCCGATTTTCTACTGAGCGTTTTGTTTGATGAAGCACAATTTTCTGGCTTTCTGGTGCCGTGTATTAAGTGACACGGGTAGCGGGGTAGGGGTATCCCCTATCAAAGGAGAAGTAAGGCGCCTCCTTCCCTCCGCTAGCCTACGGGACACCCTTGGGCAAGGTGGAGTACCCGTTTAGCCCCCCGATCAGGGTTACGTGAAGCCATGGGTGCAGGTGGTGGATGAAGATGAAGAGCAGCCGACAGATAGTTGTAGGTTATGGTCTCCACCTTCACGACGGTAGGCAGAGGATCTCCTTTTTTGAGGAGACAATGGCTACGGTCACTGACCAGTATGGTCACTGCTGGGAAGGAAAGCAATGGCAAACTACCTTCTTTACACATGCCAAGAAAATCATGTTGTATACAGTCTTGATTGCAGACAATGAACAGGACCTGAAAAATTTAGTAGATGCGGTTGTTACACACAGTGAACAACAAGGGTTAGAATTAAATTGTAAAAAGACACAGATTATGGTCGTCACTAGGAAGAACGAAATACCACAGTGTAATATACAAGTAAATGGGAATATTCTTCAACAAGTGAATAGGTACAATTATCTCGGAACAGTAATAACATCTGATGGGAGATGCCTTGAAGAGATTAGAACAAGAATCGCCATGGCAAAAGTAGCCTTTAGCAAGATGAAAAACATACTGACCAATAAAAAGATGTCAATTGAAACGAGAAAAAGAGTGTTGAGATGCTACATAGAACCTGTACTTTTATATGGATGTGAAGCTTGGACAATGAGCAGCCAGGCTGAAAAACATCTGATGGCTGTAGAAATGTGGTTTCTGAGGAAAATGCAAAGAATACCATGGACAGACAGAAAGACCAATGAACAAGTCCTTCAAGAAACAAATGAAGATCGTAAACTGATCAGAGACATTAGACGTAGACAGTCACAATTTGTTGGGCATGTTATGAGAAGAAATGATTTGGAGAACTTGGTGACAACTGGTAAGATCGAGGGGAACAGACCAAGGGGAAGACCTAGAAACAAGTATCTGGATGGCTTGGCCTTGTGGCATGGTCGAGACAGAAACACGGAACTGATCCACGACTCTGTTGATCGAGTGAGATGGCAGAACATGACCGCCCACGCTTACCGGCATGGCACATGATGGATGGATGGATTAAGTGACAATTCTTTGACTTGTTAACTGTTTGTATTTTTACTGTAATATGATTACGTTTTTAATAAAATAATGTGAATATAAAAAATACACCTTTTGAGGCTGACAATGTTGGACAGGGGAGAATTCTTCTTCTTTCGTTTGCTGGAAAGGGGGTAATGACATCTTGTCATATTGTGAAAGGGTTAGTGGGCCAAACAGGTTGAGAATTACTGCTCTAGCAGATACTGCAGTCATGCTGTGTAACATTAGGCCATAACATTTTCTAGGCACGACATATGCGGTGGGGTGAACAGTTCCCTTCCCCGTTGCCTTTCCTTCCCAGGCATTTTTGGCAACATTGTGAAAATAGTGTGGTCCTACAGGTTAACCCTGGGTCGACCCCTCACAGCAGTGCCGGTCGGGAAATTATAATTCTGCATCTGCTGGGGATTGAAACCGGTCACCTGTATTCTCAGGCAAGCGCAATAACCACACTGCCATAGAGACTCCGTAAAAAGGTATGCTAAAGAGAAAGGTGGCGGAAAGGTGTGCAAGACCAGGGTGACATTACAAGTAGGAAGACAACATCTGTGGCCTGGAGTGCTCTGTGAAGACGCAGGAAAGATTGTGTCGAAGATAGACTGCAGCCAATTTGAAATGGCATTTGAGGAATACGACGATTATGATCGTTAGTTATTGTCAAGCTATCACAAGCTGCTCTTCTATATAACTGAGAAAGTGTGAAGGTCTGTATTTCATACATAGTATTACTCCTTTTTTCGTTCTATCCTATTCTTCTTATTATACGATAATTCTACGTCTTAAATGTCGTCACATATTTCTCATTATTATCATTTTTGCCAATAGTCCATACATTTATTTCATAACGGGATTTTGACCATGGGCATATACGAAGGATTGTATTTTGTAATGTAATATGTGTATAGTATTGCCAGGAGTTAATGCTTCCTTTTATATGTCTCTCGTTGTAAATTCTGTGTTTAAATTACAGCCCATAAACTAATTTAATATTAACTTTTTAAAAATTTTCAGGGTAACTAGATGTTCTTGTTTGTTGATGCGAGATTCAGGTGCAAGAAATGTCATGTGAACACAAAACGTACAATTGAGGCTGACACTGTAAACTAAGTCTGTAAAAGGTGAACTTAAAGGATACTTTTATACGCCTGGTGATGCATTGAACATATATTGCTAGACCCATATTTTTTTTTATATACCAGTGTTCATTCGGTGGATGAGGAGGTCAATATTACACCGTTTGGTCTTTACTTTGCAAGATATTTCATGGCGCCCATTTTAGTCTGGTTGACCTGGGAGTCCAGGCCAGTTGAACTAATTTTGGTGCGGATTTAAACCCCTGATCACTGGGCCGGCAGACTAATCTCCAGCACCTAAGCCACTGCAGCTCTCAAAATAAGTTTGCAGGAAATATAACAGTAAAATGTCAGTTTAAATATAACAATAGATCGGGATCATATAAAAAGTACAAACATCCTGTTAGTTATCATGACTAAATTCCAACAGGAAAGTACTGCCATAACTATGATGCTGAAATTGAGGCAATCAAGATAGCCACAGAGAAATTACAAAATACCGGCCATGTTACACAACCTGCGGTGATATTGACAGATGCAAAATCCGTAATAGAGGCGCTCCTGTCAGGGAAATTGCCAGTTCTGAGGACACTACTTTCTGAACTTAGCAGTCAGCGTAAGATCACCATACAGTGGATAACATCCCACTGTGGAGTCCCCGGAAACGACAGAGCTGATCGATTGGCTAAGGAAGGAGCAAAAGAAGAACAACCTGATGTGCCTATTACATACCACCAAAAGAAAAGAATGATCAAATCAGTCAGAAGGCCACCAAACCTTACTCAAGACGACTACCACGTTATGGACAGACCAGAACAGGTCATTATTCTGCGCCTCAGAACAGGACATAATAGATTCGCAACCACATGTATACAAAATTCAAGATTGGTGACTCAGCCATGTGCACATGTGGTTTGGCGTCGCAGACAGCAGAGCACATACTCCAGGATTGCCCAAACTACAACATATCAAGGCGAACCTTCTGACCTAGAGAGACAACAGTGGAAGATAAACTCTATGGACCGCTGAATGAACTAAAAAAGACTGTTAGATTCATACAAGAGACAACATTGCAGTTATAAACATATTTCAGGCGAACGAAAGAAGAAGAAGAAGAATGACTAAATTTACTATTTTAAAAGTTTAGAAATATTTGAACTGTTGTTTATTTTAAACCAAAACAACAAGATACGCACAAATTGCGGGATTTGAGGAAGAAAATTGATTATCACAATATTGAAATACTTGATGATGCACTTTACTCACCGAAGAGCTCTATCAATGTGCCGATGATATGAAACTCGAAGAAGTAGAATCATTTGTCGACAATTACAATGGGGTTCATCCAGGCAGTTAACGACTGGATTGCTATGTGGTAATGTAAGTGGGATTGAAGCGCAAAGGTTTCATTTCTTGAGGGTTAGTTAGTTAGTTAGTTAGTTAGTTAGTTAGTTAGTTAGTTAGTTAGTTAGTTAGTTGCATATCCTTTACAGGACGAAACAGTCAACTACGGTATGTTTTAGCTGTTTGTGATTCCTAAGCAAGTTTACGTTCAGTAGTTTGCCATTTCTTTCTGAACGACCAGCACTCTTACCAAGACGGTTTTCTTCCAAATCACCCGCTGCTGAGTTTCCAACGCCGTATGCGGGATGAAAATTGCATTCGCGACCCTTTCTCCACAAAGGGTACAACACAAAAATCGTAACCACACGCGGCTTTCGGTTAAACCATGCTACTGTAAAGGCAGTTCCACAATCAAGATATAGGACTGACAAAGCAACATATGCTGGATTTATATTTTAAGCCATCAATGAAGACTTCTTCGTCTTCTGATAGTCCATACCGTATAGCGATGGTGATCATGTCTGTCCCCAGCCCTCTGTCTCTTGTGTTGACAATAAATTCTGAGACCGTCGTTCTTCCATACCATGATGTCAAACTGTCCACAACTTCTCTTGTGCTCTTCCCCTCCAGCCTTCCTGTTGTGACGACATACTCCAGCTTTCCACTTCTCATGATGAATGATGAATGAATGTGGACTGTCTTCTTCCGATGCGAGTGACCTAGGTATCTTTATTGCTATGTCCATCCGTCTGCGCTTTATTGAAGATATAAAAAGACGATAATGATACGCAGTCATCCACTACTGTACTATTACCTTTAGTATGAAATCACGATAATAAAAAGATGAAGAAGAAGGCAATAACTGATGCTGATGATGCTTCTCTCAAGATACCAAAATCCCAATTCGGCAAGCTCCCACGCCACTGTTGCCAGAAAACTTCATTTTTAACTCTTACTGATTAAACTGCCATATTATTAAATGCATACTGGTACTATTAGTGTTGGAACTCTTCGCTGGCTGCTGAGGATGGGGACGGAGCGCTTATGGGAATGCCCCGAATGCTGTGATGTCGGTTCCTAAATCAATCAATCAATCAATCATTATTAAATGCATTACATATTTATTATTTCAAATACATCGCGGTGAAATTGTAACGTAAAATTATAGAAAATAATATCAAAATAGCATGTATAACATTTATAACATTTTAAGTTTTCAGATTTCAGAACCAATACGCAAATAAGACAAGAGACTAAGCAAGACATTGTATCCAATTTTATAAGAAAACGCCGTTGGAACTACATCGGCCATGTACTCAGATTGGACAAGACAAGACTCCCCAACCAAGCACTCTTATGGTCACCAGTAGGGAAAAGAAAACGGGAAAGACCAAGAGAGACCCTGCGTAGAACCATCATCAGAGAAGGCTCATTCAACGGCCAAGTGAACATCCAAGATCTACAACAGGTAGCAGCGAACCGCCAGACATGGAGAGCCATGACTGCTGCCCTAAGCGCCACCTTAGGCTCAAGAGGAGAGACTAACTATTTATAACATGGCGGTATCTTGGGGTAATATGTGGAAATAGATATCCTGTTTGGCTGAAAGCCACCTGCTTTTTTAAGCGTAGGGAAGAAAATATTGCACTATGGCGACATATAAACAGAATTATAATATAACTAGCTGACCCGGCCCGGCTTCGCCCAGTCCTTTTTGGGGAGCATCTCATTTAATTCATATAAGTAGTCATATAAGTTCCCGTTCCCGTTACCGACTGTCTGTCTGTCTGTCTGTCTGTCTGTCTGTCTGTCTGTCTGTCTGTCTGTCTGTCTGTCTGTCTGACCCGGCCCGTCTTCGCCCAGACCCTGATGGGGAGCATCTCATTTAATTCATATAAGTAGTCATATAAGTTCCCGTTCCGACTATCTATCTGTCTGTCTGTCTGACCCGGCCTGGCATCGCCCAACACCTGGTGGGGAGCATCTCATTTAATTCATATAAGTAGTCATATAAGTTCCCGTTCCCGACTGTCTGTCTGTCTGTCTGTCTGTCTGTCTGTCTGTCTGTCTGTCTGTCTGTCTGTCTATCTATCTATCTATCTGTCTGACCCGGCCCAGCCCATGGTGGAGAGCATCTCATTTAAATTATATAAGTAGTCATATAAGATCCCGTTCCCGACTATCTGTCTGTCTGTCTGTCTTGGGTAAATGTAGGAGGGAGGAGGAAGAGGGAGGTGGAGGAGGGAAGAGGAGGGAGGAGGAGGGAGGAGACATGAGGAGTAGGGAGGAATAGGAGGGAGGAGGAGGGATTAGGAGGAGGGAGGAGTAGGGTGGAGGAGGAGGCGAGGAGGAGGGAGGAGGAAGAGGGAGGAGGAGGGAGAAGGAGGGAGGAGGAGAACGCAGGAGGAGAAGGGAGCAGGAGGAGGAGAGGGAGGAGGAGGGAGAGGGAGGAGGAGGGATGAGGAGGAGAGAGTAGGAGGAGGGAGGAGGCGGAGGGAGAAGGAAGAGGGAGGAGGGAGAAGGAGGAGAAGGAGGGGGAGGAGGAGGAGGGAAGAGGAGGAGGGGAGGAGGAGGAGGAATGTGAAGGGAGGAGGAAGGTAGAGGGAGGAGGAGGAGGAGGGAGGCGGAGAGAGGAGGAGGAGGGAGGAGGAGGAAAAGGGAGGAGGAATGTGAAGGGAGCAGGAGGGAGGAGGAGGTAGAGGGAGGAGGAGGAGGGAGGAGGCGGAGAGGGAGGAGGAGGAAGGAGGAGGGGGAGGACGGAGGAGGAGGGAGGAGGAAGAAGGAGGAGGAGGGAGGAGAGGTGATGAGGAGGAGGGAGGAGGAGGGAGGAGGAGAGAGGAGGAGGAGGGAGGAGGAGGGATGAGGAGGAGGAGGGAGGAGGAGGAAGAGGGAGGAGGAGGAATGTGAAGGGAGGAGGAGGTAGAAGGAGGAAGGAGGAGGAGAAGGGAGGAGGAGGGATGAGGAGGAGGGAGGAGGAGGAAGAGGGAGGAGGAGGAATGTGAAGGGAGGAGGAGGGAGGAGGTAGAGGGAGGAGGAGGAGGGAGGAGGAGGAGTGAGGAGGAGGAGAGGGAGGAGCAGGAGGGGAGGAGGAGGAGGAGGAAAGGAGGGAGGAAGAAGGAGGAGGAGGGAGAAGGAGGGATGAGGAGGAGGAGGGAGGAGGAGAAAGAGGGAGGAGGAGGAATGTGAAGGGAGGAGGAGGGATAGGGAGGAGGAGGAGGGGAAGAGGAAGAGGGTAGGAGGAAGAGTGGAGAGGAGGAGGGAGGAGGTAGAGGGAGGAGGAGGAGGGAGGAAAAGGGAGGAGGGAGGAGGAGAGAGGAGGAGGGAGGAGGTAGGAGGAGGAAGAGGGTGGAGGAGGGAGGAGAAGGAAGGAGGAGGAAGAAGGAGGAGGTAGAGGGAGGAGGAGGATGGAGGAGGGAGAGGGAGGAAGAGGGAGGAGGAAGGAGGAGGAAGAGGAAGGAGGAGGAAGAGGGAGGAGGAGGAAGAGGGAGGAGGAGGATGGAGGAGGGAGAGGGAGGAGGGGAAGAGGAAGAGGGTAGGAGGAGGAGGAGGAGGGGAGAGGAGGAGAAGAAGGGAGGAGGAGAAGGAGGAGGAGGGAGGAGGAGGGGAGAGGAGGAGGGAGGAGGCAGAGGGAGAAGAAGGAAGGAGGAGGAGGAAGGAGGGAGAGGAAAGAGGGAGAATGAGGAGGGGAGGAAGGAAAGGGAGGTGGAAGATGAGGAGGAGGGAGGAGGAAAGAGGTAGGGGGAGGAGGAGGTAGAGGGAGGAGGAGGAGGAAGGAAAGGGAGGAGAAAGAGGAGGAGAAGGGAGGAGGAGGGTGGAGGGAGGAGAAGGAGGTAGAGGGAGGAGGTAGGAGGAGGAAGAGGGAAGAGGGAGAAGAAGGGAGAAGGAGGAGGGAGGATGATGAGGGAGAAGGAGGCAGGAGGAGGAGGAGTGAGGCAGGATGAGGAGGAGGGATGAGGAGGGAGAGGGAGGAGGAGGGAAGATGAGGGAGGAGGGGGAGGAGGCGGAGGGAGTAGGAGGGAGGAGGATGGAGGAGGAGGGGAGAGGAAGAGGGAGAAGGAAGAGGGAGAAGGAGGAGGGAGGAGGAGGGAGAGGGATGAGAGGGAGGAGGAAGAGGAGGAGGGTGGAGGGAGGAGGTAGAGGGAGGAGGAGGGAGGAGAAGAGAGGAGGAGAGAGTTCGCCATTCCGAATTCATACTCGTCTAGTTCTTCCCTTCTACACGACTGTAGATAACTTCCTTACACATAAAAAGATGAATTGTTATTGATATTGCCGTGGCATGGAGGAATATCAGCAGCAGAGTTGATCCAAAAAACCAAAGACTGAGATCTACGGAGAGCCATGAACGCCTACGCCAGCCGGCACGGCACTTGATGATGATGATTGCCGTGTGACGATTCTGTGTAGTCACGTCATTTTCCTCCCTTTCCCTAGCGTTTTGGTTCGGGGATTCTTTCATCATCATCATCATATATTTACGTACGTATTTTGGGAGGGGGAGGAGGGAGGAGGAGGAAGAAGAAAAAAAAACTATGACAGTTGACAGCTCTGGAATGAAAGGAAGGCGTGTAGAAAATTTCATCTCAATCGGATGGGCCGTTCGCGAACAAATAAAGGACATACATATATACATACACTTTGTTTTATAGATATAGATATAAAGTAATTTAATCTAACAACAACAAAATATGAACAGCGTTCGCGGATTCTGGTGTCAGAAGAGGGTTTGTCTCAGCACGGTTGTGAAACTGGCAGCGACATACCACAGCTACAACTGAATTGAGGTGTCAAGGACCTTCTAGATCAGTGGTTCTTAACTGGTGGAAATTCCCTCTCCCCCTCCCCCTAGGGGGAATTTTAGGGTTTCCTGGAGGGGGGGGGGGGGGGGATTAAGATTATTTCAAGATCGCGTTAATACTAGAACCGATTACTTGATATTACTTTTCCCTTCATACGTTACAGTTCTGCACGTCTCACCCTTCTGAAATTCATTTTTTAACGTAAGTAGACCCACAAATCACATTTTATGTAGTCGTCTAGACTTGTTTTAGTATGTGCTATTAAATTTAGCTTAAATTATTACGTATACTGTGTAAGGGGGGATTTAGGGAGGAAATACGAAAGGGGGGGGGGGGGGGTGACGTTCTGAAAATACGGTGAAGGGGGGCACGGGATAAAAAAGGTTGAGAACCACTGTTCTAGATTATGAGACAGTGAAGGAAAGCCTATATTAACAAAATCTCACCGTCAAAATTTTGGCTACTTCCAGTAGTAAGTTTAGTTCTGCCTGTTCCAAGCATGGCACCGTGCTGTCTGCGCCACTGTCACTAAACTGGGATGCCAGCGATCGTTTGCCGTGACCCCAGTCCGGTGTGTAGTGAATCTGGCCATGGCATGATAACGTCAGGCTGACAATAATGAGAACAAGGGCAGCGAACACACAGCTGGACTTCATCGTGACGTGCTGGGCTAAATAGACGCAAAGTGTATAATACAAAATCAGTTTAGTTACATCGAACATGGATATTAATTGTTTTGACATCATGTGAAAAACATACCTAGATATACAAACAGTCAGTTGCATTAAAATAGCATATTTAATTCAGCTACTAAAAAGTGCTTAGAATATCGTGTCTCAAGCGTCGAAGTACACTTCTTATTCCTACAGCGAGTTGATGTCGTCATATGGAGGTGAAAGGTTCAAATTATGGTCGGTAACTATAGTTTTCAATTTGTATGTTGTCTGGTGCGTCCTCTAATTCGCGCTACTTTTCTCTACATCTATCAGCGCCACACAATACATGTGTGTTTATTTATGAACTGTTTTAGAATATCGTAGACCGAGAAGAAGAAAAACACTCATATTCTCCGAGATCTGAACGTGGAAGATAACTGGATTTTATACACACCATACATAACTGGCTTTTATACACACCATTGTCTCTTAAACTGAAATACTTTGGCAGTTTTTAGTGTTACAGTGACCTGGAAAGAACAGCGATGGAAGGCGTGGTTCCTGGTAGAGGTGACAAGATCGACCAACAAGAAAGCGAAAATAGGAAATTGCAGACACCTTTGGCGACATTCAGCAGTTGACCTGCCATATGATGGATTGCACGTTCTTCATTGTATTTAACCCCATAATGTTTTGGCTGTTTGTGTTTTACTAGGCAATTTCACTTTTAGTAGCGTGCCATTACTTTCTGAACTGCCGACGCTCATACTATAGAATTCAGCTCAAAGTGATCTGCTTCCAAATCATATGTGGCTGATTTTTAACCCTCTATCCCAGTGGTTGGGGGGGGGGGGGGATTTTAAGGTTTCCATGGGGGGGGGGGGGGGGGAATTAAGATTATTTCACGATCGCATTAATACAAGAACCAGTTACTTGATATTGTTTTTCCCTCTAAATTTTACAGTTCTGTACTTCTCACCCTAATGGAATTCGTTGTATAACGTAAATAGTCCCGCAAATCATGTTTTATGTAAATGTCTTGACTTGTTCTAGTATGTGTTATTAAATTTAGCTTCCATCTTTATGTATACTGTGTAAGGCTGGGGGGATTTATAGGGCAGAAATTCGAAAGGGAGTGGAGGGGGGGGGGGGGAGGAATAACGTTCTGAACATATGGTAAAGGGGGGCATGGGCCAAAAAACGTTGATAACCACTGCTCTATCCGGTATATCGGGAAATTCTAAAGCTGCGTTCACTAGTCGTAAGCCACAGACGCCCACTTACCTAGGTTTAGACGAAGAAAACATCCTGGTGTAACTAATCAAACTGGTTAGCCAGTCGGAATACCTACGAGTGTTCGAATTTTCTGATCATATCTCTCCGCTGTTCTCGGCAATTCATGTCAGATCTGTATAAGCTTTAAGTCCGATTGTCATGCATGTCTGTGTGTCGTAACTGTTACTAGGACATTCTCATATTCTTGTCACTTGGATTTTCGGATTTCCGTCCATTATTTTTAGTAATAGAGCCCCGTGTCTCAAAATGTTAAAGTAATAATATATTTTGTTTTTAAGAAGAATCAGACATTAACAAATAAGAAATAAATCAACATACTTTTTTCAATACATTTTTCTAAGTGTCTGTTTTAAGCCTAATAGCTTGTTAGTTTGACCTTTGTTCTCTCTTCTATACTAATTGCATCCTGCGATAGCCTCACATTAAAAGCAATCTGGATCGTATCAATTAACGTTACAGTCCAGGTTTCAGCATTTTATTTTCAATATCTTTATTTTTCCCCATGAGGCATAATTTGTCCGTCGTAAATCTAAATCTGGGAACCCTGGTAGCGTAGTAGCTAGAACGCTTGCCTACCAGGACGGCAGTCATGCATTCGAATACCAGTTAAAGGCTTCCGGCTCAGTCTTGATAAACTGGGTGCTATGAAATGTTTTGATAAGTAAAAACGCCCGGTGTTATATTAACCACATTATACATCGAGTGTCGATTTGTCTAAAACAATTTAAATTTAGATGCATGTCCTTCACAGGACGTAGCAGTCAACCCCAGCATTTTAGTTGTTCGTGATTCCTGGGCAAGTTTTACGTTCAGTAGTTTGCCATGTCTTTCTGAACGACCGGTACCTATACCTTTTTAGAAAAGAACCAGCACCACTGTGTTTCGAACCCTGGTATACGGGATTACGATTCGCGTCCGTCACGTCTTCGCCACGGAGACGGCTCTAAAACAATAGGGGCCTAGTAATATATACCGGATATGCTCCATGGCGTGGAAAAGGGTCACTTACCTAATCCCAGATATGATTTCAGCTTAGCGGCCAGTATCTATAATGAATGGCCCAGATAGGGAAACCTCTGGGCGCGTACTTCTCTTCGTCTTCTGCTCTTTAACCCCCCACTGGGGCATTGGCCTTCAACTAAACCACGATAAGCCGTCCTCTCTTTTGATACTGTCTCATGTAGCTTCCCTTATGACCTCCCACAATTATTCATCTCTGTAATTCTCTTCCCCATATGTTTTTAAGTATCCAGCTATTTCGTTTGCCTTGTGGGTTCCAGACTAGAAAATGTCTTGTTACATTTTCCTCAGGTTGTCTGTGAGGGTCGGTGGTCGTTTATTCTATAAACTAACAATCATCACCATCGTGCGTCATTTCAAATGGCGTTCCCGTTTCTCCAGGGATCTCGGTTCATGGTGAATTCTATTGTTATTTCTCAGATCAAACTAACATTTATAATACGCCTTCAACTGCAAGGTTGTATTACACAACAATCACTGTTAGTAATCAAATATAATTAGTTGTGGTTACACAGATATTTACGCTGCAGTCTACTAAAATATTTTATATAATAACACATGAAAGCTGCATCGGTCCATGAAATGCACTAGTACTAGAAACAGCCAACCCTTCTTATATCCGGCATTGAACTCCAGACCAATATATCGATAGGTTAGCACACTAACCACTACATCTCCATGATACTGCATAAATCCAATAACTACTATAACGTTTCTGACACCGTTACCACAAGTAGCCGACGTCTTCACTGTAAGCCCCTGACACCGTAATGGTGGAGAGGGGAAGGCGTTCCGTGGCGAGGTAATTAGGTCGTCTGCCTCTTGCTCCGAAATTTGAGGGTTCGATTTCAGACTCCGTCATAGATTTCATGAGTGATACCTTCTTGGAGACTCCAGGGGTCGACGCTGGAGCTCTGGAGTTCGCGCACTGGCAGCTCTGCGTATAAATTATGAGCCATATGGGGCAAACTTCGGTGCCACAAAGATGAGTCTGGCCCCTTTAAATACATCGCTATAAGTCACTGAGAAGGTCGCTATAACTCAGTGACACAGTCACTACAAGTCACTGGCATTGTCACTAAAGTCTTCGAAACAGTCACTAAAAGTCACAAATGTAGTCACTATATGTCAATGATAAAGTCATTATAAGCCACTGACATCGTCACTATAAGCCAATAACACAGTCACTATAAGTCACTAACCTGGTCATTATAAGTCACTAACATTCACTATAAATCACTAACAAGTCATTATATGTCACTGACATAGTCACTATATATCACTAACATAGTCACTATACGTCACTGACATAGTCACTATAAATCACTAACACAGTCACTATAAGTCTCTAACATAGTCACTATAAATCACTGATATTGTCACCATAAGTCACTGACATAGACACCATGGATCACTAACTCAGGCCCTATACGTCACTAACATAGTTACTATAGGTCACTATAATAGCCACTGTAAGTCACAGACCATGTCATTGTAAATCACTGACATAGTGAACATATAAACCACTAACACAGTAACCATACGTTACTAACATAGTTACTAACAAAGTCACTATAAGACTAAAACTATTAGAAACATTATAAGACACTGACATGGTCACTATAAGTCATTATCACAGTCATTATAAGACGCTGAAATCGCAACGGTAAGCCCCTGACATAATCACTATTAAGAAACATTAGACGACTATTAGTCACAATTAGTCACCGACAAAACCATTATAAGACACTGGCATCGTCACCATAAGTCACTATCACAGTTACACCTCAACCAATCATAACAATAACTGAATATAAACCAAACCTCATTCACATTTTTGTTTCAAATATTACAAGAATAAAATTTAACAACCCGGATATAAAATGTGAATACATCGACCATAGAACCACTCTTTTTAAGACTAGCGTTGCTACCGAAAGCTGTAATGATATCTTCTTATTAACTGTTCTAATCATGTCCACTTTACCAATGACTGCTGTCTTCACTTGTAATGGCTGCTCTTTCCTGGAACACAGACTGATGTGAGAATGGCTCCGTCTGAAATGAGGGTGGACTCGCTAAATTTGCTATGTCGCAAGCAACGTAGTGGACACATAATTCTACGTCAATATGTGTTAGTGGTAGTTTGCTGTTGTGCACTACAAAACCCGAGAATATTGATTCTGGGGTCAGTTTGTATTCAAATGAAGTACAACAGCTTAAAGAACCTAAAGGTACTCCAATGGCGTATGCTGGCGTGGGCTTGTGAAATGTTAATCCAGTGTCTTATGAAGAACTTATCTGCCATTCTCCCATAACTCTTGTTATTTGTTTCCATCATAAGCCCAACGTCTTGTCTCTGTTTCTGTCATGTAAACATATCCAACACATCTTCAGTACATCTAGTTTGTGGTCTTTCTCTTCTTCGTCTACCCGTTACACTTTTCCCCATGATTAATGTTTTCAAAACTAAATCAATTTTAATTTTTTTAATTAAGTTGCATGTCCTTCACAGGACGTAGCAGTCAACCCCAGCATTTTCGCTGTTCGTGATTCCTGGGCAAATTTTACGTTCAGTAGTTTGCCATTGCTTTCTGAACAACCGGCTCTTATACATTTTTCGAAAAAAAACCAGCACCGCTGTGTTTCGAACCCGGGTATACGGGCTCACAAACCGGGTTCGTAAGCCCTTATATACAAAATAGTTCATTGTCTTAATTTTTATTTGCATTAATTACCAAGATTCTTCATTAAAGAGACATTGTTGGATAGATCTATTGGTTCTTCATTCCATTCCATTAATGTTTAATAGGAAATGTTAATTAACTACATATAATAGATTATGCCAGAGCAAAGTAGTGATTATAGTCTCATCGTCGTCTTTATATCCCTTAAAATTTAAAACCAGTAAAGTGATACTTATTTTACTGAGTCGTGTTTGTCACTAGAATCGTTCAGGTCAGTTAATAAATTCAAATCTGCGACTAATGATGCAACTATCAAATAGATGCAACCATGAAATAATGTATACCGGCAAATTATTGAGTAATCCGCCTATCGATTCCCTATTGGTCTCAATATACGAGGGAATAAAAAAAATGATAAAATAATCCAGTACGCCTCTAGGCTTGAAAAAGGGTCCTACTACATGTATTTGACTTACTAAGTTGACAGGCAGGTCCACCCAGCCTAAATCCGTACCAGAAAACGTTCTTGAAATTAAGGGATTTTGGAGTCATATTGATCTCATGACAGGTGACTATTCATTGATAAAAACATGGGTTTTATTCCGCAAACACCCGGAAGCCCAGCTTGTCTGCCTGCCTGTCCGGTTGTCATGTATTAAAATGCACAACGTCGTGGATGTTTTAAAAACAAAATTATTCCGGACTCCCAGATCTACCAAGTCTAAACACGGGGCCATGAAATGCCTTGAGAAATAAAGGCAGCCGGTATGATATAACCACATCAATTATTGAGTGTTGTTTGATCTATACGATGTGGAGCTAGCACAACATGCTCAATGCTGAGCATGAAGGCGTTTAACATGGTTCTAAATTAGCACCCAATTCACTTAATAGTGTGAAAATGGTTCTTTTAATTAATACAGGAAGTATTTATAGTACTAAATGGAGATTAAAAAATATGTAAGATGCTCCAGAGAAACTACAAACAAAAACAAGTTAAGATCATGCGGAGATACAAGTACAAACAAGTTAAGATCTTTGAAGAGAAAAAACTACACAGTTAAGATCCTTGCGGAGAAACGACATGTACACTGTTAATATCCTAGCGGAGAAACAAGTACACACATGCACAAACAAGTCCAACCACGTAAAGATCCTGCTGGGAAACACGTACAAGGAAATTAACTTTCATAGGAATAAATAATTAAAACAGATGCAAATACGTTTATTCAAGCTGAGACACGTCAAGTAAAAGGCAGTTAAGATCTCAAGGAGAATCAACTGGCACAAAAAAAAACTTAAGGTGAGCAGTAGAAACAACAAGTGCACAAGCAACGTGGTTCTTATTCACAAAGTTGGTAAGCAAGCTCAATAAACTCTACGAAGTGACGACTCATGTGAATAGAAATATATTTTTAAAAAAAACAGTTAGTTGCATATCCTTTACAGGACGTCGCAGTCAACAACAGCAGGTTTTGCGGTTGTGATCTCTTGACAAATTTATGTTCAGTAGTTTGTCATTGCTTTTTGAATGAGTGGCACCCAAACTAACTATATGCAAGGACAGGCCTTCATGCGGACTGAGTGTTCTTATATGACTGACGCATGTTTGCAAGCATCTCTAAATGAACAATCACTCCTTTCTAATAATACATATTAACAACGATACATTTAATTATTAGATCTCGAAATATCAGGCATGCATTGTTATTATTGATAAATAAGTAATCAACCACAATTATATCAAACAAATATATATAAATCCTATATTCAATTAAATTATAAACACAGAAGCGTACATATAGTAAATTAAAAAGTACTGGCAAAGAAGGTATATTTATTTTTAGTGGTCAATATAAAGAATTCTAGACATGGAGAATTTTATCGAATTCAAAATGTTTATAGGAAATAACGCCAATAAAAGGGACCACAAGAGCCACTGGAAGTCTCTAACACAAGTACACTCTGATTTTATATGTCGCTGATATCTCAGCAATATTAATTTACCTTTAAAAAAAAGGGGGGGGGGGGAGGTTACAAGGAAAGAAGATCGACTTAATTGGACTGGGTTTGATCAAACAAATAGTCGGCTCTGTGGCGACGGAAAAACGGACGCAATTCGTAATCCTGCAAACAATATTTGAAACACAGCTGCGAGCGATTTGGTAGCAGACCACTCTTCGTTGATTTTCAAACAATGGTATGAATCCCGGCCGTTCAGAAAGCAATTGCAAACTGCTGAACGTACACTTGCCGAGAAATCAATATCAGACAAATAATGCTGTGGTTCACTGCTACGTCCTGTAAAGGACATGCAACTAACATTTAAAACATAACTTATCCAATATAGCTCTGTCGCACTTGGGCAGCAGCTAACAGCCTGCCCTTGGCATTGCACAGAGCATGAACTCCATAGCTTCAGCGATGACCCCTAGGTATCTCCAAAATAAACCCACTAGAGAACCGAATGACGGAGTTCAAAATCTAATACACGACCTTCTGAGAACAAGACAGACGACACACTCATTTCGCCACGGATATTCTACCCCCCACCCCCATCTTTTTTCTAATCTTACCTTTCGAACCGTTACAAGAAAATATACATAAACATTGTTACTACATCTAAGATCACTGTCGGTAACTGTATCTACAACATGAGCTGAGCCAACTCACAGAACAGTTTCGGGCAAAGCTACTTGGGAAACGTGTCAGCAGGCGGTCATCCCCAGTGTGACTGGAGGATGGAATTTATATAGTTCCTTCCCAAACACCCGGCTCTTACTAAGCTGGCGTTGCAGATGGGAATTTTAATTACGTCCGTTATGCTAGACTAGACACACTACGGAGGCTAGTATAAACAAATGGGATGGTTAACAAGATCGCAACGGATGATTACTAGTCTGCAATTGAACACATTACTCCCGTGATAACAAACATATTGGCTTTACTGGTCTGTAACTTCAAACTTCAAGGTAAATTCAGTTTATAAATTTCGTAACTTCAGACTACAGATGGGAAAAGATAATGTAAGTGACGCGAAAGCATCAATAGGTAGACTAAAAGGAATGTATCTGGGGACACACACACGCTCGCGAGATCGCGGGCGCTCCCGCAGTGGAGTGGAATATAAGGAATAATTCTTTTTAAATGGGACATTCAAGAGACTCGAGTACATATGATGAATTATATGTGATGTCAGAGACAATTAGATTGGCAGACGGTGTATTATGCGTTAATGCATATAATTATTTGAGTATTTTTTATATTAATTTATATGCCATCTTTTTTATGTTTTTGGTTTTATTTCATGTTTATTTTATGTCTTGTAATTGCTCTATTCTATTGTCTGTATAAAATACAGATGTTTACCATAGTAGTTGGTCTCTTTCAGTCCTGTAGGACTATAGTGTTGTGCCACTGGGGAGGCACCTGACAGCACCGTTGGTGACTGTATAGTCCAATGCGAGAGTAATAATCTCAGTCACAGTTTCCGCATCTGTAAGACGAGGCTTGTCTCGCATTAAGTGACTGCATTTTATGCCTGTGCCTCCTATCATCAGTTTGTTGGATCAGATTGCGCTCAAAGAGCACCAGTCCGTTTCGTACAGATCTTCTCCAGGAACATCTGTCTGTTGCCACTCTTTCCCACGGTGTCTGGATCCATGCAAATGGTTTTCATATCTTATATACACACATTCGTATATTGCATTTGGGGTCTTTCGGTTGGCCTCTTCCCTGTGGCTAGTTCTCCGTATAGGAGATCTTTGGGAATACGTTCATCCTCCATTCCAGATACATGGCCCAGCCACCGAAGGCGTCTCTGCTTTAGGAGGGAGTGCACTGTGGTAATATCCGCTCTTTCAAGCACTTGTTTGTTTGTTATGTTGTAATTTCACGATATGCCCAGGATACGTCGCAGACATCTCATATGGAAGGAATTCAACTTTCTTTCCTGTCGTGAGAACACAGTCCAGGATTCATACCCACAGAGTAGTGTGGTAACAACACAAGCTTTATACACTTTAACTTTTGTACACTCTGCTATTCTCTTATTCTCCCAAACTCTGTTAGTTAGCCTGGAAAGTGTTGTGGCTGCCTTTCCTATGCGTTTGTAGATTTTTGTCTCTAGGGACAGATTATCTGATATTGTCGACCCCAAATGCGCAAACTCGTTGACAACCTTCAGTTCGTAATTAGAAATTTTGATTGTTGGAGGCGCACCAGCATCTTGTTCCATCACCTGTGCTTTAATTAGGCTGATGGTGAGCCCAAAATCTTTGCAGGCAGCTGCAAAACGATCTATGAGCCGTTGCAGATCTTCTACTGCATGAGTCAGTGCTGTATCGTCTGCAAAAAAGTAGTTCTCTTATGCATCTTTATTTTATTTTGGTCTTTGCTTTGAGTCTTGATGGGTTAAACAGTTTGCCATTATATCTTGTATGGAGGTATATGCCTACAGTGGCAGTCCCAAATGATTGCCTTAAGAGAACAGCGAAGAAGATACCAAACAATGTAGGAGCAAACACGCTGTCCTGCTTTACTCCACTGCTGATGCTGAATGACTGGGATATTGAGCCGTCGAATAAAATGGTCCCCTGCATGTTTTCTTGACATGATTTCACGAGGCTTAGCAGGGTGGATGGACATCCTATCTTCTCAAAGATCTTAAAAATGTCGTCTTTTCTCACGACATCATATGCCTTTGTGAGGTCGATGAAGGCAATGTATAATAGCTACCTCTGTTCTCTGCACTTCTCCTGAAGCTGTCTGAGTGAGAAAATCATATCGATGGCGGACCATATCGATGGTGTTTACCATACTTACACATAATTTGCGATATTATTAATATGACTAAGAACTCGCAATATTTTCGAACGCGCAGTACCTCTCTCTCTCTCTCTCTCTCTCTCTCTCTCTCTCTCTCTCTCTCTCTCTCTCTCTCTCTCTCTCTTTCTGTGTGTGTGTGTGTGTTGTGTATGTGTGTGTGTGTGCTTGTGTGTGTATAATGTAGTAACATTGAACATATCAATGCACTGCTTTTGGAGAAAACATGCAGTTACGAAGAACCCAAATTTCTATGGTTAGTTATAAGACAAGGAGTCGTATTAGTAACAATACAATTGGAATGAGACAATCTGATAAAATACACTGTGTAGTAAATACTGTCAACCCAGTACCATAAGTATTTACAATTTTGATCTTGACTGACTGGCACCTTGTCGTCTTAACAGACGATAGTTTGTACAATGGAATTATACGTCTCCATAACATAGGCCTGGGTTAGAGACTATGTGTTACCCATGCAGTATGATCTCTTTCTCGGCCTGTCTAGTTTACTCCATAGGAAAGGTAATTCCAATACGTCTGGAACAAGACAATCTGCAGAAGCTGCTGGATCAGCAAATCAATGCTCTATCTGTCCACCTTTCGGAGCTTCAATCCTAGACCAGTTGCTGACCAAGGCTTAGGACCTGGTCTGCCCAGCCATGACATTTAGCTGTTAGGTTGCATTTTCCCGCACTAGGATCAGGTTTGTACCCTCCCAATTGCGCTCCTCCACCCGAAGCCGTTGCCACAACGTGGGGTGTCGTGTTTGGCAAGCGCCACCCAACATTCGGCACTAACAGACTGTTACCGTAGTACCGACTGTTGTCAATCGGTAACTCAGTCATATCTGACTAAGACCTGACACCTATTTTTTGTGTGCTAATATTAACATTTATAGAAAATACAGTTACAATCCTATCAACTGACACCGATACTGAAACATCCCAATATATCCATGAAAGCGAAATGATAGATAATAAATACCAGCCTAATGTCAAACATAAACATTATTCAAATCACACATGCACAAAATCAACACCTGGGAGACGAAATGCTGAGAAGAGCTGCCGACTTCATGAATAAATGATGTTATCAGACAGAAATTGAATTCAATATCTCTTGCTACATATATTGAAAGCTGGAGATCAAATGGTTTGGCCATGTAGTTAGAATCATCAGTTATCAGTACTGGCGCTACACCAAAGAAAAGTAGTTAGTTGGCGCCCGAAAAGAAAATGGATTGAAGACATCAAAGCCATTGTAAAATATCACGGGATGACACTATCCAGTTCCATCCATCAAGCACCGTAAAGTCTTCTATCCCATCTAACGATGTTTAACAGCAAACGCAAAAGATGATGATGATGATGATAACAGCTTGTAGAAAGATATGAAAGCAAAGAATGCTTGACGTTTCTGGAGGAGGATTTCCTGCAGTGGTTTTTCTGTCCTGCCTTTTCTTCACATCTCTTGCAGTCCTGGTTGCCTCACATATGACAGCACCTTTGCGTAATGATGCACGCCACGAATTTCGGTCTCTGGCTGCAGCCTCCCAGGTGTCATGATGAATTCCAAAAGCATTCAGTGAGATTTTCAGAGTGTCTTTAAAGCGTTTCTTCTGGCCACCTTGGGAACGTTTACCACAACGCGCAGTTCGCTGTAAAAAATTCGTTTAGGGAGCCTGTGATCTGACATGCGAGTCAAGTGACCAGCCCAGCGAATCAGATTCTTCATCAGTATAGTGTGGATACTGGGCATGGACGCTCTTTCTAGGACTTCAGTGTCTGGAATCTTGTCTTGCCATTTAATCTTCAGTAGCTTCTTAGGCAGACTGTGTGGAAGTGGTTTAAGTTCCTAGCGTGTCGCTGATAAACAGTCCAGGTTTCACAAGCATATAGCAGTGTGGATAATACAACTGCTTTGTAGACTTTTAGCTTTGTTTGCAGGTTTATTCCAATTCTGTCCCATACATCCTTGTACAGTCTGCCAAAGGCCGCACTGGCCTTGGAGATTCTTGCATTCACTTCGTCATCAACTGTGACAGCTTGTGACACAGTGCTGCCAAGATAGGTGAATTTGTCCACAACACTTAGTCTATGATCATTCACTTTGATATTCGGCACAGTGTGATTATTCCCTGGAGCTGGCTGGTACATAACTACAGTCTTCTCCAAGTTGATATTGAGCCCAAAGTTGGCACAGGCATGTGAGAAAGCTGAAACATTATGTTGCACGTCCGCCTCTGAGTTGGCGTATAGAGCGCAATCATCAGCAAACAGGAGCTCTCTGACGGTGTCGCTGTTAATTTTGGTTTTAGCTTTCAGCCTTCTCAGATTGAATAACTTTCCATCCATACGGTAGTTGATGTCTATTCCAATGTCGTCGTTCTCGAAGGCATTCATCAACATGGCTGAAAACATGAGGCTGAACAGTGTTGGTGCCAGGACACATCCTTGCTTCACTCCATTGGTGACAGGAAAGGGTTCAGACAGTTCACCATTTTCCTGTACTCTTGCCTGCATGCCATCATGAAATAGCCGCACTATTTGGACAAACTTTCGTGGACAGCCATATTTTGCCATAATCTTCCACAGTCCTTCTCTGCTGACTGTATCAAAAGCCTTGGTAAGGTCAATGAAAGTGGAGAACATTTCGCAGTTCTGTTCCTGACATTTCTCTTGCAGCTGCCTTGCAGCGAAAATCATGTCAACAGTTCCACGTTCTTTTCTGAAGCCACATTGACTCTCAGGAAGAAGACCTTGATCGAGATGGGCTGTGAGGCGATTGAGAAGAATTCTGGCGAGTATCTTCCCTGCAATTGAAAGCAAGGAGATGCCTCGGTGGTTGTCACAGGATTGGCGGTTTCCTTTACGTTTGTAAAGGTGGACTATTGACGCGTCCTTGAAATCTTGTGGCATGGTCTCGTTCACCCATATGTTTGTAAAGACTTGGTGAAGCTGCTCTGTTAGGACCGGCCCACCTGCCTTGTATATCTCTGCTGGGATGGAGTCAGGACCAGGTGCCTTGCCGCTGGAGAGTTGCTGGATGGCTTTGTTTACTTCCACTATGGTTGGCAGGTCATCAAGTGTCTCATTGGTGGGAACTTGAGGAAGGCAGTTGATGGTTTCATCATCGAAGAAGGAAGTTGCATTTAAGATGTTGCTGAAATGCTCTGCCCAGCGTTGAAGGATTTCTTTCTTATCGGTGACCAATGTTCCCCCATCTGCACTGAGGAGGGGAACTATGCCTGGTGATGTAGGACCATAGACCGCTTTCAGTGAGTCGTAGAAGTTTTTCATATTATGTCTGTCAGCAAAGCCCTGAATTTCATCAGCTTTGCTGCTCAGCCAGGAGTCCCGCATGTGCCGAAGTTTCTGCTGCACTACTCTCTGAATGTTCTTGAAGGCATCTTTTATTTATGTTGACTTCGGGTCATTCAAATGTGCCTTGAGGAGAAGATGTTTCTCGGCCAGCAATTGGTTGATGTCTTCGGAATTTTCATCAAACCAGTCTTTATGCTTTCGGGGGGGGGGGGGGGGGGGGGGGCTGGACCCAGGATTTCCATAGCAGTGTTGTAAATTATGTCCTTTAGGGCTCTCCATTCTGTTTCTGTATCCTGTTTAGCTGCAGCATTGGGCTTGAGGCGGTCTTCCAGCATATTTTCAAACGACTGCTGCATTTTCTTGCTGTTTAGGCGGGTGACATTTAGCTTTTTTTTGCATTTTCACCCCTTGAGGACGCCGTGGTGGCCTGATGTGAATGTTTATTTTCGAGACAATGAGACGATGGTCTGTCCAACATTCGGCACCACACATGGATTTTGTCACTCGAACGTCTTGTCTGTCACTCCTCCTGACGATGACATAGTCAATGAGGTGCCAGTGTTTCGAGCGCGGGTGCATCCACGATGTCCTATTTCTCATGGGGAGACGGAAAATTGTGTTCGTAATCAGGAGATCATGTTCGGCACATGTCTGAAGGAGGAGGAGTCCATTGCTGTTACAATTTCCGACTCCATGCTTTCCAATAATGCCACTCCAAGAGGTGGTGTCCGTGCCTACTCTGGCATTGAAGTCCCCAAGGAGTATAAGTTTGTCTCCTTTGGGAACAGATGTTAGTACATTGTGCAGGTCCTCATAGAACTTGTTCTTGACATCATCTTCGTTGGTCATAGTTGGTGCGTAGACACTCACAATGGTTGCATGCTTCCTTCCATTGAGCAGGGGCAACTTAATGGTCATGAGCCTGTCGTTTATAGCCTTTGGAAATCCAGCTAATTTGCCGACCACAGCCGACTTAATGGCAAATCCCACACCGGATTGGCGTCTTTCCTCGCTTTTCCTTCCACTCCAGAAAAATGTGTAGCCGGCACCTATTTCACAGATTTGGCCTTCTTCTGCAAGTCGTGTCTCGCTCAAGGCTGCAATGTCGATGTTGTACCTGCCCAGCTCTCTCCCAATCAGTGCTGTTCGTCTCTCTGGACCCAACGCGCCGTCTCTGTCAAGTAGGTTGCGTACATTCCAAGTTCCAATTGTTAAGGGAATATGGTTTACTCTTTTAGCTTTGCTTGTTTTATCTTTGTTTGTATGTCGACCGCAGTTAGGGTACCCACCAACCGCGGCTAGCTGGTTAGGTAGTGATGGAGCAGACAATGTTTAGGGCACCTTTTCTAGCCCCTTCCTCATGCTATGGAGGTGAGCAGTGTGTTCCTATAGAGGGCTGCTCAGTCGCTCAGGGGGCTGCCGAATCCCACTGCTGCTCCGGTCAGTAGAAGACGACCATATGGCCTGAGCCGCCTGTGTGCAGGTCTGCGACTACGGCTGCCAGCGTACCCACGCCTGCCGCTTCGCCGCTCGCCCATCGCCACAGGGCTTGAAGGAGATATATGACGTTGGATGAAGAATGACTTGGATTAAAGTGAGGAAGAGTTGCGCAATTTGATGACCTTACTCTCTCGCCTGAGTCCATCTGAGTCCAGTGGCAAGACAAGTCGAGACGACTGGATACGAATACAGGTGCAGTGGATGACCAGGGCACTCTACATGCCTTGCCGTGCTCATTACGTTCCACAACGCTTTGCAGGTAAACGCCGTCTTGCCCGTTGAATCAGGAATAATTTCTTCCGCGCAGTCTGCCGAGTCCTGTCTTCACATACTGGGTAGGCATACCCTAGATTACCGCATGTTTTGACACCAAATCGGTTACCCATGCCTGGTTTAGCCAGCCTCTCACAGCTGTTGCCCGGGGGGTGGCCGCTCTCGCATGCTGACAGCTACCATGAGCCACAGGCGCGAGCTGGGTGTCAGGCTTGGACCAGTTGGGGATGGGTCCTGAAAAGGACATGAGAGTCATCCTTACCAAAGGTGCTACCAATGCCTGACATCCCGTATCCCCCCCCCCCCCCCAAGATCCCGGGTACAAGCCCCGGGGAGGGCCGGGATTTTTTCACCTGGACTTCTAGTAAAAAAGTTTCCCTTGGTTTCTGGGTAGTGAGATCGGACGCCCGTGGTATCGTTGCGCATATAAAACATCCCTTGTCAGTTGGAAATCGAAAAAGAGTAGTCTAACGGCGCTGCCCGGGCAAAATGTCGAGTTAAAAATCACCTCAAAGTATTTCAGAATCCTCGCCGGTGCTACGGAGTTCGTGCACTGAGATGATATTCTCCGGACTCATGCTTGAGTTAGGAGTAGAACAGAGCACGTATATGTTACACCCGTGTGCCATGATGTTGATCCGTCAACTAAACTAAACTAAACTTTGAGAGTAGATAGCTTATCGTTAATTTTGACAATGGTTTGAGGATCGGTCGTTCAGAAAGCGATGGCAAAGTATTAAACGTAAAATTGCTTAGAAATATAGAACCATCAAATAAATGCTGAGATTGATTGCAACGTCCTGTAACGGACATACAACTAACGTTAAAACGCATTGTAAAACTAGTGCCAACAATTGTGATCTTGAAGAGAGAAAGCTTTTTCACGGTTACAGTTGATTACCAAAACGCACATCTGTACACTTCGTGCAAAACAGCCCTCTGCTAAACAGATTACATACAACATTTGTGTTAATATTTGTGCTGAGAATGGACCTCTCTTTTCTTTCAATTCCATGAATCCCAAGAGGCACTCCTCGCGACAATTGTTACTCTACAATCAATACAAATTACATCCGTATTCAGTTCTTAACAATTTGGGCACTGAAATTTTCTTTGGTAACTGGTAATGTCTGCAAGTCCATAGCCATTTCCTTTTTAGTCCCTCCCATGAGTCATGCTCCCTGGTGAAATTGTTACTCTAGATTTCACCAGAAAAATTTCCCCCGTAAACAGATACACGTGCACAAAACAGCGACCACTGAGCCACTACTTGAATTTATGCCAGCCACCGCTACTGATGGAAAGATAACGTCTCAATTTTGTTTCTACTTCTATTTTATCAACGATACCGAAAAATCCTCCCTAATCAATTTCCAAAAACTATCGCTCTCGTGTTAATGGCCATGTCAACTTTATAAATCCAAGCAAATGAGAACATGTATTAAGTGTTGCTTTCCATCTTTGCGCGAGTGTTATGTACCGCGATTGTGTTGATAAATCGTGTATACGGGAATAACACAGATATGCTGTTTCTAAATGTTACTGTTAGATCAAAGACTGTGGACGTAGGTGTGATTATACACTAAAGTTACAGAATTAAGTAACAATTAAGTTTTGCTTTGTTGCTTTTGATTCTTCTATCTGATTGTCAGCGGCACGAATAGTTTTACTGGTCTGTTATTCACGCTTGAAGTGAATCATCCTGATGTTATATATAACTATTATATATTCAGTATTAGCATGTTTGTGTTCATTAGTGGGTGTTGTAGGCACATGACTTATCTGCGTCAGGTATTACATTCGAAATACACCTTACGTAATATAAGAGACAACATTTTTGGTAATGTGTTAAACAGTTAAATAATTATTGTAGTCGAAGTAATAAATGTAGCATGGTTCCTTCAGAGAGAGAAAGGGGTTGACCGACACAAAGATTGGCACAGGAAATTGCAGAAACCTTGCGCATGAGAAGGGTGCATACGACATGAGAAATGGCAATAAGTCGAGGAAATAATTGTTGGACCTGATAACAGTGATGTTCTGTAAGAGGCCTGTTACGCGAAGACGATATGTATATATATATATATATATATATATATATATATATATATATATATATATATATAATATATATATATATATATATATATATATATATATATATATCTTATATATAAAAGGCAATCTCCGTCTGTAGTGTCCTTTACGCGTTCGCGAACGGTCCATCCGATTGAGATGAAATTTTCTACACGTCTTCCTCTCATTCCCGCGCTGCCAACTGTATATTTTTTTAGTGTAAAATCGGCTGCTTACTTAATATTATTTAATTTTTCATTTTTCATTATAATTTCTATATAGCAAGAGGACTTAAATCTAGAAAAGTTATTTCAAGGGGCATAATAACTTTTCTGTATATCTTATAGTCATATTGTTGCATCGTTTTCAAAGATTTATAAACTCTTTGTCTATAGTTATGTACAGACATGTGAGTTATAATAAATAATGATACAATCTTTAAGGCATTTTCAAAGTTTTCATAAACATAATGCATAATGCATAACATTGTAACTTATCTTTTTATGCTTAAGAAGTTATCTACAGTCATGTAGGTGATTAGAAACAGTTTTCATTAAAAATAATGGATGGTGTGTGGAAGGACATTCTTTTAAGTTACTTTTTGTTGTTGTATGAATTTAATGAGATGCTACCCGCCAGGCGAAGCCACGACGGGTCAGATAGATAGACAGACCCACCTTTTCACTGCAGTTATCTACAGGCATATGCGTTATAATCCTCCTCCTCCTCTTCCTCCTCCTACCCTCTTCCTCTTCCCCTCCTCCCTCTCCCTCCTCCATCCTCCTCCTCCATCTTCCTCCTCCTTCCTTCTCCTCCTTCCTCCTCCCTCTTCCTCCTCCTACATTCTTGCCCTCCTCCCTCCTCCTAATCACTTCTCTTCCTTCCTCCTCCCTTCTCCTCCTACTCCCTCCTCCTCCTCCTACGTCCTCCCCCTCATCCCTCCTCCTCCTTCTTCCTCCCTCCTCCTCCCCTCCTCCTCCTCATCCCTCCTCCTCCCTCCTCATCCTCTCTCCTCCTCCCTCCTCCTCCTCTCTCTACCTCCTCCTTCTACCTCCTCCCTCCTCCTCCCTCCCCATCCCTCCCTCCTCCTCCTCCTCCTCTTCCTCCTCCTCTCTCCTTCCTCCTCCTCCCTTCTCCCTCCGCCTCCTCCCTCCTCCTCCTCTCTCCTCCTCCTCCCTCCTCCTCTATCTCCCTCTCCTCCTCCCTCCTCCTCCTCTCCCTCCTCCTCCTGCGTTCTTCTCCTCCCTCCTCTTCCTCCTTCCTCCTCCCTCCTCCTCCTCTCCTCCTCCTCCCTCCTCCTCCTTCCTCCTCCTCCTTTTCCTACCTCCTCCCTCCTCTCTCCTCCTCCTAATCCCTCCTCCTCCCTCCTATTCCTCCCTACTCCTATTCCTCCCTCCTCCTCCTCCTCCTTCCTCCTCTTCCCTCCTCCTCCTATCTCCGCCTATCTCTTTCTCCCTCCTCCTCCTCCCTCCTCCACCTCCCTCTTCCTCCTCCCAGCTGCTACTCCTCCTTTTTCTTCTTCTGCTGCTGCAGCCGCCGCTCCATTTACCCAAGTTAATTGTTGGGCAAGATGTAAAGATCTTTCAAGTGCTCTTTCTAATGCTTTTTGTAAGTTGGTCTTCGTTTATCTAAGGTTGTTCTAACTGCAACCAATAAATTAGACAGACAGACAGACAGACAGACAGACAGACAGACAGACAGACAGACAGACAGACAGACAGAGAGGGAGGGACAGACAGACAGACAGACAGACAGACAGACAGATAGTCGGTAAAGGGAACGAGAACTTATATGACTACTTATATGAATTAAATGAGATGCTCCCCACCAGGGACTGGGCGAAGCCGGGCCGTGTCAGCTAGTATATATATATATATATATATATATATATATATATATATATATATATATATATATATATATATATATATATAGAGAGAGAGAGAGAGAGAGAGAGAGAGAGAGAGAGAGAGAGAGAGAGAGAGAGAGAGAGTGTAACAACGTTAGTCTTAACGTTTAGAACACCGGGGACACTTGAAGTTTAGACATAAATTCTCCAAGCTCCTTTAAGAATTACTACAGTAATTGGAAAATGTGTAGTCTAGAAAAAGTCATCGTTAAGTAATGGCTAAATGCTCGCCTGTCGGCCCCGAGAGCATGGGTTTATTGGCATCGAGGATGATTCAAATTTTTTAAAACATCAGCTGCCACGAGCAGCATGACGATGGAGGTGATGGCAGTTACACAGGCTTTCATATGGCTGGAATCACAGCATTATACCAACGTGTGTGTACTAAGTGATTCAATGAGCATGATTCAGAAGGTCGAAGCTGGATCTGTACGTAGACAGTGGACTGAGTCGCTGCGGAAGTCTGTTGTCCGTAAAGTCACCTTCATCTTCGTGCCGGGACATGCGGGAGTCGAGGGAAATGAACGAGCTGATAAACTGGCTGGCTCTGCACCCCCTGTAGATGGCCAGCCCATGGATCGTGCCGATGTTATTAACGTCCTCAAAGATATGGCGAAAACAGAGGACTTTGACGTCAGTGATTCCACATCGCTGTCCAGGATGAAAGACTTGGGAGTAAGAATCGGCACAGCCAGACGCAAGAGGTACATCGGGAAAACAAAGCGCCTCGTCAACCAACACAGAACTGGACATATTAGCCACCGGACGCTGAAGCATATGCTGGGGGGAGGATCTGAGCACCTATGGACATGTCCGGAGTGCAATGAAGATACCCCAACTGATAACTGATAACTGATAACTGAAGTTCAGTTTCAGTAAAATATGTAATTAGTATTTCATTCTAGTATTTCTACATGTACCTTCTAAAAATCTGAGTGCTCACATTATCATCATCAAGAGCCATGCCGGCTGGCGTAGGCGTTCATGACTCTCCACAGACCTCGGTCTTTTCCTTTCTGGATAAACTATCTGTTAATATTCCTCCATGCCACCGTCTCAATCCATCCAGCATAATTTCTCTTGGTCTGCCTCTGCCTCTATCCCCTTGATCTTTCCAGTTGTCACAATGATCTCCAATGCCTCTCTTTGCATCACATTACCAAACCCTCCCCCCCCCCCCCAAAAAAAAAAATGCTGTTTGAATCTTTCTTATTGTATATAATGTTCTAGTTTCATTAGCCTCTATCAGGCATCGTTGTTAGTTACCTTTGCAGTACAAGGAATTCGCAACATTCGTCGCAGGAACGACATCTCTATTGCTTCAAATCTCTTCCTAATTTGTCCATTTACATTCCAAGATTCACTGCTATACAGCAATCAGGTTCTATATAGCACTTCAGCACTCTTATTTTTTTTTACATTTAATGATAGTGACTTATTTCATAAGATATTCTTCATTTTCTGAAATGCAGCTTTTGCTTACCCTATTCTGCACTTAATATCTGTTGTGCATTTTCCATCTGATGGTGTAAATGCCCCTAGATATTTAATACTATACACTTGGTGAGGAATTTTCCCTTCTATCTCTGTTTCACATTTTGGTGTCACCCTTTTCTTTCATATCACCATTGTTACTGTTTTCTTGATATTCAAAGAGAGTCCTTTTTTGCACTCTCTGTTCCTACAATGTCCAACAATTGTTGTAGATCTTTTGCATTATCCTCCATCAATATTGTGCCATCTGCATAGCGTACATTGTTTATATTATAACCTCCGAATAGTATTCCTGGCATCACATTGATCCCTCTCATTATTATTTCGTTATAGAGGGAGAAGAGATTCGGTGACAAAACACATTCTTGTCGTACCCCCAGTATGTTCACAATTCCGTTCTTTATTTCCCATTTTAATTGCTGCTATTTGGTTCCAGTAAATAGTTTTATTATTCTGAGATCTTTCCCATCAATGTTAATATCTTCCAAATTTGTAATAATTTCATAATGTTTTACTGTATCAAATCCCTTAGTATACTCAACGAGGCACAAATGTATGTCTTGATGTGTCTCTATTAATCTTTCTAATAGTGGCCGTAATATATATATTGCATTGTTTGTATCCTTTCCTTCCACAAATACAAACTGTTATTCACCAATTTCCACTTGTATTTTCCCCCATGTTTTTATGATTATAATTCTGAGTAGAGCTTAGTGATATGGTTTATGAGTGCTGACATATGGTAGAATTATCAGAAACAAGGCGTTCTGAGGAAATGACTTGCCATTTTCTTATATAAATGAGCGTATGAAAGCAACTTTTGAGAGCGGACACGACATTTTAAGTTGGAGCAGGGGACATACACTTTACGTAGATGTAGGAAAGAGGTAAAGTCATAAAATTAGTTGCGTACTGGCGTGCGATCTCTCCCCTCCCCCCGCCACCCCCCCCCCCCCCCCAAAAAAAAAAAACCCCAACCCTTAAGAATCAATTCTTGTACCTACATCTTTCTATGCCATGCCAAAATGAAAATGATGTCGAAGGTCTCATTATATGTTCGATGTACAATGAAAACAAATCAGTGGATAGTGGACATCGTTATATGTCATCTATCTTTATACACTGAAATTGTATAAATGGTTGTTGATTATTATAACTGAAGTTCGCTGCCACTATATGTTCTTTATTATTCACAGATGGCTGACAGTAATATTTAACTGTTCTAGTAGTTTGAGTATTCCCTCATGGTTCACATTGTCAAATCCATTTATACATCTGTATAGTGTATGAAGCAGAATTACTGAGCTGTTTTTACTTCTATTGCTCTTTCTAATAGTGTACTTAGAATAAGTACCACATTGTTTGTATCCTTTCCCTCAACAAATCCGCATTGATCTCCGCCAATTTCAGGTTCAATCGTGTTTCTTATTATTCTCATAATTATTCTAAGTAACAGTTTTGCCAAATATCATGAGACTAACTTTGCGATGACCTTTACATTCTAAAGATGCTGGTGGCTTTGACGGAGTTATAAATGTGGATTTTAAATGTTTATTATAAATGATTTATTACTGATGTCAATTAAACTTGAAAAAGTATAAAAGTTGTTTAGAATATGCCAGTAGGTTAAATAAGATTTATTATATGACAATAATTTAAACATAAATTTACGTGTGCGAGAATACAGTAAAGACAGTTTAATTATACCATTGTATATTAAACAGGGTGTTAGTGTAAGAGAATAGATGACAGTTGTTTTATGTGACAGTAAGTTAAACACAGTTTTAGTATATAGGAATATAATAAAGACAATTTGTATATGGCAGTAGATTGCA
Source organism: Cepaea nemoralis (assembly GCA_014155875.1). Lineage (NCBI taxonomy): Eukaryota > Metazoa > Mollusca > Gastropoda > Stylommatophora > Helicidae > Cepaea > Cepaea nemoralis. The sequence goes on from JACEFZ010025767.1 coordinate 70,314, forward strand.
TGTCGTTTTAGCTAATACGAGTATGTTCAACTGCTAATTAATACATCACAGTACCCAGAAAACGATTTTATAATATCATAAAATAAATATCCGTGCACAAGACTAAATAACAGCTGGTCTATATCAAACCTGTTATGACAATGCGGGATTGCACCAGAAGGTTAGATGGACCAGTAAATAATTCCTTGTTGAATTTCCCCTATTAGGTGTGCTTGCAGCTACACAGAAACAACGTTCTAAGTAGTTGATTCCAAATCTCTATATAGTGTCAACCAGTTTGCCATTTACATCAAGCAATTATTGCATGTTAGCTCACAATTATCAGTGCCATTTTAGAATACAAAGCCAATCACATATCTGATACATTTAAGTGCAACATTGCCATGAAATCGCACGTTTTATCTAATATCCCACTCACATTAACACGATAAACTGATGGAGACATCAGTTGATAGATTTCCATTGTGTCTCCTATAAACCGTGTTATTTAACGAAGGTATAAACATGAATACAGCATGTAACTAAATCAACAATGCTTAGTTTCAAACGAAATTTTGCTGTTATAACAACACAAATACAATATAGACATTGACTGGCACTCATAAAGGGTAAGCGAACGTAAGTAGATACCAAAGACACCTTAGATCTCTTATTTCAGTTGTAACCTCGTAGTGTCCTCTAAAAGTACTGGAGAGTTTTGATCATAGACCATAACTTTAGGAAGGGAAAAGCTCAACTGCACCTCCACGTGGTAGAGGATGGGAAACACACCACGGTGAGGCTAACGCAGCTCTAGGGACCAAGTATCCACCGGAATAAGTGGACAGCTCTGCAGCTGAGCAGAGCAGGGTACCCACTTATCCTGGCTGTCGGAGATGGCTGTCAAAGGCAGACGTAAAAGACCACCATGTGGATGTGGAAAGCAAGGAGAAATCACCACATTGTCTTCCCAAGACTTCATGGCAAAACATAATTCAGAGATGTTGTGAACGACGTTAGTGGCTGTCTTAGGACACCCTCGTCTGGTAGGGAAGTCGAGCCACAGGTCACACCAGACCGTTATCCAGCTAATAGTGGCAAAACCATAACTAAAATATATACATTTAGAGTAGGAACATGCAATGTTAGAACATTAAATGAGCTGGGAAAGTTGAACAATGTTCTAAGAGAGATGGATAGCATGAAAAGGAATATAATAGGCGTAATGGAGATGAAATGGAAGGGGTCCGGAAACATTTTAGGTAACAAACACACAATAATTTATTCTGGAGGGGATTAAAAGTGTAGGAATAATGTTTGACGAAAAAACAGCCAAGTCAATTAATGGATACTGGTGTATTTGAGATAGAGTTATTATGGTCAAAATCAAAGGCAAACCAATAAATATAAATATTATACAAGTATATACACCAACAACAGGCAGAAGTGATGAAGAAATACAACACTTTTACGATGAAGAAGTAGTAGCGATGACTCAAATTGGATCACAAGAAATAAAAATAATACTGGGAGATTTTAATGCAAAAGTAGGAAAGGGAAAAAAAGGAGGATGTAGTGGGGAATTATGATTTATTTACAAATAATGAAGGAGGAGAGAAACTAATAGCATGTGCAAATATCAATGACATGATAATTGGAAACACATGGTTTAAACATCATAAAAGACGACTATACACATGGACAAGCCGTGATAAGAAAATACGCAACCAAATTGATAACATACTTATTAATAAAAGAATTAAACATGCTTTAATTAATGTAAAGACAATGCCTGGTGATGATTGTAATAGTGATCAAGTACCACTATGTGGACAAATAAAAGTAAGATTTAAAGAGAGTGAAAATATGGTTAAGAAGGTTAGACTTAATAAAGATGTTCTGAAAGTAGATAAAGACATTCAAGAATGAATGTGGAAAATAGGCACTATGCAATAGCTAAAATACAGAGTATAAATGAACAATGGGAAATGTAAAGGGACTCTGTTCATCAAACTAGCAAAGGAATATTACCGGAGAGAAGCCAAAAAGCTAACAAACAAAAAAAGTGGATAAATGAAGAAATCTTGATGCTGATGGGGAAAAAAAACATAATAAAATTGATAAACAAGAATATGTTAAGATAAATAACGAAATAAGAGATAAATTTGTAAAGACAAAAGAAAGTTGGTTAAACGAGCAGTGCAAAAAATTGTAATTAAATTCCATCAAAGATTTTAAAAATAATATGCATAGACAAATCAGTGAACTCACGGGAAGAAAAATAAAAATAAATACAGGGTGTTAGAAATAAAACAACAGGACAGACATTATTGGAGTCAGATGCTATAATGAAGAGGTGGAATGAGTATATAAGATAATTATATAATGGAGAAAGGGAAAAATTAACAGTAGAAAGTACCTTAGAAGTTCCACCTATTCTAAACGAAGAAGTCGCTGTCGCTGTAAAACATATGAAAACAGGAAAAACAGCTGGGCCAAATCAAATAACAATTGAAGAATTAGAAGTAGTGGGAGAATAACCAAACTGTTGAATGATATTTACATCAGTGGATATTTTCCGAGCGATATGCTGAAATCTGTATTTATAGCTATACCATAAAAGACCAGGAGCTATTGAATGCAAACATTTTCTTACAGTTAATGTCATAAACCATGTTACTAAGCTTCTACTGGGGATTATAATGAGAATAACAAGAAAGAAAATGGAAATGGAAATTAGTTCAGAACATTATGGATTTGTGGAAGGAAAACCACAAACAATGCAATATACACATTACTGACACTAATAGAAAGGTCAATAGAGACACAGAAAGACTTATAAGTGTGCTTCATAAATTATACTAAGGCAATTGATAAAGTACGGACACTATATCGAGCTAGAGCAGCTGAAGAACTAACCCGGGAGCTGGTTGAATATCACATCGATATAACATCAATTCAAGAAATAAGGTGGCCAGGAGAGGGCACTTTAGAGCAAAATGGAATGATTGTAATATATGGAGGAATCACCCAAAATAAACACAAATTAGGAACAGGATTTGTCATAAAAAAGAGTTTATGGGGGAACGTTCTAAACTTTAAAGCTGTTAATGACAGGATTAGTAAATTACGAATAAAAAGTAAATGGAGAAATATAACGATGATTAATGTACATGCACCTACTGAAGAGAAAGAAGATGATATTAAAGAAGACTTTTATAATGATCTGGAAGATGTCATAGAAGAAACCCCCAAACAGGACATCCTGATTCTGCTGAGAGACTTCAATGCAAAAATAGGTAGGGAGCAAACGTATCAAAAAGTTGCCGGTATGGAAAGCCTACATACAACTTCAAATGACAATGGCTGGAGAGTCATCAACCTAATAGAAGCCAAAGGACTGCAGATCAGCAGTACCAGACTGCAAAGATAGGATTTACATAAACAAACTTGGAAATCATGTGACAAGAGAATCTATAATCAAATAGATCACATTTTAATTAACAACAAAAATGCATCAAACATACAACAAGTTAGAAGTTATAGAACTCATTCCACAGCGACCACTTCCTCGTTGGTGCAAAATGTTCAATCAAAAATGTGAAGAAGCAGTCATTAGGAAAACGAATGCAAGAAAGTTGTGATTAAATTACATCAACAACATCCAAAATGAAGAGCAATATAGAACTGAATGTAAAGAGTCTACAAAAATAGTTCGGCAGCAGAAGCGAGAATATATGAGCAATATAATCAAAGATATGGAAACTAATCACCAGGAAAACGAATCCAGAAAGTTTTTTTAAAGAACTGAATTCAACGAAACGAGGGCACCAACACAACACATATGGTTTAAAAGACAAAAATGGGAATATGATAAAAACCAATGAGGAAATGTGTAACACATGGAAAGAATACTTTGTTGAATTACTAAATTGTGAAGCTCCAAGTAACACTTTCCCCCAGGAAGCGGTTCTAACGTGTGAACCACAAATTGAAGAACCTGCTTGTGAAGAAATCCTATATGTAATCTGTGGCTAAGGGCTTGCGAACGCGGTTTGTGAGCCCGTATACCCGGGTTCGAAACACAGCGGTGCTGGTTTTTTCGAAAAAGGTATAGGAGCCGGTCGTTCAGAAAGCAAGCGCAAACTACTGAACGTAAAATTTGCCCAGGAATCACGAACAGCGAAAATGCTGGGGTTGACTGCTACGTCCTGTGAAGGACATGCAACTTAATATGTAATAACACGACTTAAAAACGTTAAGGTAACTGGGGCTGATGGAATTGCTGCTGAATTTATAAAGGCAGGCGGCTATGCATTACATCTAAAGCTATACGAACTAATAATAAAAATCAGGAGGACAGAAGAATTACCCCATGACTGGAAAGAGTCATTATTGATACCTATAGAGGAATATCACTCCTGTCCATAAGCTTTAAGATACTATCCGCGGTATTACTAAATAGACTAAAACCATATTCAGAAGACATATTAGGTGACTATCAGGTGGGTTTTAAACAAAACAGATCAACAATAGATCAGATATTTATCTTACGACAAATAGCCGAGAAAGGTTGGGAATATAAAAGAGATCTCCATAACATTTTTGTCGATTTTAAAAAGGCTTATGATAGTGTCCATAGGAATAGTCTATGGAATGCTATGCAGGAATTTGGAATACCAAGGGATTTAATCAACATGACCAGACTATGCATGGAAGATACTTATAATATAGTAACATATAAAGGCAGCAAATCAGACTCTTTCCAAATAACATCTGGCTTGAAACGAGATGATGCACTATCGCCGCTCCTTTTCAATCTGGCTCTAGAGAAAGTTGTAAGGAAGGTAAAGGAGGAATGTGCTATTGGAGGAACATCCAAACTGCTTGGTTATTCAGATGATATCGATATTATAGGGGACAATGAGCAAAAGACATTGGAAATATTGACTCACTTAAAGGAAAAAAGCTCAACAAATGAAGCTGGTTATCAACCAAGATAAGACAGAATATATGGTAATTTCAAGAGAAGGAACGGCTAAAAACTCTGGCCACATACAAATAGATAATATGACCATTAAAAGAATGGAAACATACAAATACCTGGGTACAATCTTCAACTGCTCCAACATAATAAGGGAAAAAATACAAGCTAGAATCAACACTGGAAATAAGATATACTACGCACTACATCTGCTACAATAAAATGCAATATCTCGTAACACCAAGATCACAATATACAAAACACTGATTAGACCAGTTGTGCTGTATGGCTCTGAAACCTGGAGTACAACTAAAGGAGACGAAGCCTTGTTACACGCCTTTGAGAACAAAGTCTTAAGGCGCATCTTTGGGCCCAATCTGGATACACAAAGTGGAGAGTGGAAAAGAAGAAGCAACAAAGACATTTATGATCTGTTTAAGTCCCCGCTAATCACTGGTATCATGAAGACTAATAGACTGCAATGGCTGGGGCACATAGAAAGAATGGACGATAATAGGGAAACACAACTCGCTTACACTCAGGAAATAAATGACCGTAGACCCCGAGGTAGACCAAGAAGACGGTGGAGAGATAATATACATACAGACCTACAAGCACTTGGAATCAGCGACTGGCAAGAGAAGGTCAACCAGAGAGACGAATGGAGACGGCTTGTATCTGCAGCAAAGAACCTCAATGGCTCGGAATGCTGAAGAAGAAGAAAAAGAAGAAATGATAAGTAAAACTGATGAACTGATTAAAATGTTGGAAAATATCAGCATTAATGAACAGATTTATGAATAATAAAGAATCTTTAATGGAACCAAGTAGCAGCAATTAAAATGGGAAATAAAGAGGGCAGTTAGGAACAGATAATGCTAGAAGTACGGCAGGGGTGTCTTGTCACCGGAACTCTTCTCCCTATTTAGCGAAGTAATAATGAGAGTCATCAAAGAGACCCTAGGAATACTAATCGGAGGTTATAATATAAATAATATACGCTATACAGATGACACAGTATTGCGGATAATGCAACAGACCTACAACAATTGGTGAACATTGTTGTAAAATAGAGAGCACAGAAATGACACTCCTTGAATATAAAGAAAACAGTAATAATGGTGATATCAAAGAGAATGGTTACACCACAATATGACACAGAAATAGAAGGGTACATTCTTAACCATGTGGATATTTTTAAATACCTAGGGGCATTTATACCATCTGATGGAAGATCTACAACACAAATTAAGACCACAGTAGTGCAAGTAAAAACATCATTTCAGGAAATGAAGAGTATCTTATGCAATAAGTCATTATCACTGAATGTAAGAGACAGAGAGAGAGTGTGTATGTTAAAATGCTATATAGAACCCGTTTTGTTGTATGGTAGTGAATCTTGGAATGTAAGCGAACAAATTAGGAAGAGATTGGAAGCAACAGAGATGTGGTTCCTGAAACGAATGTGTTGCGAATTCCTTGGACTGCCAAGGCAACTAACAACGACTGTCCGAAAGAGGCTAATGAAACTAAAACATTATATACAACAATAAGAAAGCGGCAAACATATTGTTTTGATCATGTGGTGAGAAGAGAAGCATTGGAGAACATCGTGACAACTGGAAAGATCGAGGGGAAGAGAGGCAGAGGCATACCTAGAGAAATTATACTGGATTGATTGAAACGGTGGCATGGAGGAATATCTTCAGCAGAGTTGATTCATAACATCAAAGACCGAGATCTGTGGAGAGCTATGAATGCCTACGCCAGCTGACAGGGCACATGATGATGGTGAATCTCATTATGTCTGCTTGAAACACTTTGTTGGTAATTACAATTATTATGGCATGTCGTCTATCCCATGTGGGGCGTAGTAGGTCTCTCAACTCTGTTACTTTCGTGTTGCTTGCTGATTTCCGAGAAATTATTCCGTATATTGTGGGCAAGATCCGTGAGTTTTTTTCATTACGTTGGATGCTTGTGTGATATATTTTGTTAATTTCTCACGTATGATGTTCATTTTGTGGTCCACTTGTGTATGCCTTATGTCATTCTTTTAAAAAAGAAAGACATATTTTATTATTATTCTATATCTTGAACTGTATTACACAATATGTAACTCAGAAATTGGTATATTTGAGTACACTAATTTCTAACCTGCCGGTCTCTCTGGCCGAGGGGTTACAGCACTTTCTCCGTAATCCCGTTTATCACGCAGAGTCTGGTAGCGGGCGAGAACTGGGAGCGGTTCGTCCCCCACTGGTGACTTGCGGGATAACTGAGCCGGCCGCTCAGAAAGCAATGGCAAACTACTGAGCGTAATCTTGCCAAGAAATCAACAGACAGCTGAAAGATGCTGCTGTTGACAGCTAAGTCCTGTAAAAGGATATGCGAAATAAAAAAAAAATTTCTAACCTATTACTTCCAAAGGATGTGTTTGCACACCTAAAAGGACAATGGACTTCGGGGGTTGTCCATATAAACAAATACCTTAAAAATTAAAGATTATAATTTTAACACACGATTGCATTATGAATATATTTCGAACATTTTACACCACATATTCACACTGAGGGTTATATCATTGTTCAGTATTATCTTGGCAGATACGCAGAATTCAGATCCGTACAAATGTTTTCAAAAGCATTGTACAGCATCACACAATCTTAGTTTACACAACATTCACTCAACCTCGGTATATTTCAACAAAAGGTCTCTGTTGTTAAAATAACCTAGCAGTATGGCAAGGTGGAAGCGACACTTTTGAAACATTTGTATTTCAACAGGTAGACAGACAGAGGGATAGATAGACAGACAAACAGACAGGAAGACAGACAGGCATACGAACCGTCGGACGAGCAGACAGAAAGATAGACTATAGACAGACGGACTGATACACAGACAGATGTAAAGATTCACAACAGACAGACATACAAACAGATTCATAGACAGTTACGTTGCTTACCGAAAATGCGACGGAATGAAGCTATGAAACTCGTCTACAGGTGCATATATATAGATAAACCAGGAAAGTAACAGACACCAGACCACCCACTGATGTTCGAATCAACAATCAGTTCTTTGAGAATTTGTAACAACTACTGCTAAATCTGCATGAATAAAAGATACTTTGCTGTCTCTAAGGGAAACTGTCACACAGCCTGTCGAGAGAGCTTTTGCTGATTTTATTGAACCTTGTCTTCTCTTTCTGGGTCGCTTCCCCTGCCGTTTGTAACTAAATATTGTGATTGAAACCAGCTGACTGAAGAACAACTTAGGGCGTGGGTGCTTAATGTTAATAGTGTTTATGCTGATTAGAGATGCCAGTCTTGTAATCTGGATGTGTTTCTTGTGTGTTTGTGTTGTGGAGGGAGGAGAAGCGTATTGTCTTAAGTTGTCTTAATAGTATTGTCATTGGATAAGAATAAATGTATGTTTGCATCTGTATAATTATTTATTTGTTCTAAATATATACATCTGTGTGTATGATTAGGTATACTCGTTATTGTATAGTTAATTTATATTATGAATGCGCGATTGATTGATTCACGTATTGTGTGTGAGTGTGTGTGCGTGTGTGCGCGTGTGCGTGTGCGTGTGTGTGTGTGTGTGTGCTTAATCGTTAATGATGTTTACATGGATATTAATGACAGTCTCCTTCTTCGTCTTCTCCTTCGTCTTTTTCTCCACCTAGGTAACAGAAAATTAATTGACACCCATGCTATGATGCTGGATGGACCGTACCATCACATACATATGTATGTAGGTAAATGTTGATGGGTTATGAGATGAGTGGAGGATGTGTCTGTGTGTGTGTGTGTGTGTGTGTGTGAGGAGATGTGTGTAGGTGGGGGATGTGTGGGTGGGTGATGGGTGGGCGGGTGCATGTATGTGTGCCTGGGGTGTGTGTGTGTGGGTGGGGAATGTGTGGTGGGTGGGAGATGTGTGTGTGCTTGGGGAGATGTGCGTAGGTGGTGAATGGGTGGGAGAATGTATGTGTGCCTGGGTGTGTGTATGGTTTGGTGGGGGAATGTGTGAGTGGATGGGTGGATGGTTGGGGTATGTGTCTCATAACATGGTAATATGCATTGTCTATGTTTACAACATTCATTTGACAATGTTTTTTGCTATGTGATTGTATTATGCATTATTGAAGAACGAAAGAAGAGTGATTGGAAGGGCCGAATGTAAGACGGGCCTACGTGCCCAATTTGTTACCCTTTGAAAATAAAGTTCGTTCATTCGTTCGTTCGTTCGTACCCGCTGGGAACCAAATAATTTTGCCCCTCTATGGGATTTAACCTGGGCCATTGTCGTAATAAATGTTAACTCTAACCGCTGTGTCGTCTCGCTCCATGTTGTACACTCAACATGTCAGCTGAAAGGTATTTCCTACATTTGAGAACCATGTAACTTATATGAAATCCCTTCCTGCAATGCCAATATCCAAATGAGAGCTATGTGGTATAACGGGATAAGTTAGAGGGTATTAACCACTGCAGCCTTCTTGAAATAAGCAGGCAACATTTTACATAATGCCCAACTGTACCGCAGTAGGTGGTATATGTTGCCGGGTAAACTAAAAAATATATGCTCTGAATTCTTATTTAACTATATAAAATATTGCATATACATTAACGGTGACTAGTAGCGCTTTTAAGGAAGCTGAAAATCAGTTACAACTTTCAAATATAAAAGGTGCACATACATAACGGCCATTTTATTATTATGCCGATACATGATTTACGGACAATAAATGCGTCTCGTCTTGCCTGACTGAACGTAGAATTTATAGTCTGTTAATTTATTTAATGTCAGTTCTATTGAAACATTTCCTGTAATAACACCTCTAGTGTAAATTCTCGAATCAACCAAAACAAGAGTATGATTCAAATAGTGTGACGTGCACATATTTTTAGTTTACTTTCAAAACCTGCGTCGTACATTCTGTTTGCTGTACGTATAATTTAAGATATATATATATATATATATATATGATCTATAATCTAAGAGATATATACGACGTAAATTCCGTTTGCTGTACATATAATTTAAGAGGTGCAAAATTGTGAAGTCTTAAAATCATGTAGCAGTTAATTCGCTGAACGTCGTTCTTATGAAAACCCAAACCCCTTCCTCCCAAATTTTCTAAAAACTTTACCAATTCCCCTAATGTGCGCATTTTAGGGTCAGTTTGTCCCTTCATGTTACATGAGCATCTTCGTGCTAGTTGACTCCCGCCTCTTCCTCCCAGAGACATGCATGCCACCACAGTTTTACAAACCACTATGACGTTTAATATTCCGAGGTAAGAGTCTGTTTGTCAAACAGTTGTCTTCGATGTTCCCATCTTGTAGAATCTCAAGATTCAGATTTTTTTAAAAAATGGGGGTGGGTCTGAGTCTTTAAATCAAACCGCACATGACGAAATTTTCTCATTCCACGCAAGCAATTGTATTTTAAAATCGCATAATAAACAGATACTTGATCCTGACGTAGACGATCGTGCTGCTCTACATTTAATAAAATGTATAACATTTGTTTCCTGATATTTTCACATTTTAGGATATTTATTAAAAACTGTATAGAATCTTACATCGTCATTTCTCAGATAATGTGGTGAAAGAATGCCCACTACATTTATGCAATTTTTGTGACAAAGATAAATACGACGTCTTTTAATTCATCAATTTCGTTAGAACCAAATGTTAAATGTCTACATTATTACTGTGTTCACAGTCGTTGAAATGCCACCAGCTATCTTTATATATTTTCTTTTTCATGTTTACAAAATTATTTTACATAGACTACCCCAGACATTATTGTGTCTTAAATGTAGAGCAATCTACCTTCGTGGCATAGCATATATGTATCACGTAGTGTTGCGATTCATAAGAATATACACATGGCTATCGCCACACACAACTGTTAAGTCTATTCAAGACCAATTTATCTTTGATAGCTGTATTTATAAACATGTTATTCATACCTACGGTAAATAGCGCACATAGTTGTGGAGATCAGCGATGTTTGCTCTATTCATTTCTGAATTTCTATTTCTACTTGCGTTACATTTTATTTACTTAGTTTTAGCTTGTCGACATGTACCGGAATCCAAGGAGACATCAATGTTATCTTTTACGTCTTTAATTTAGAGGAGAAAGAGGTGCATGGAAGAAGAAGATAATAGAAGAGTTCATGTAGCTGGTCCTCTAACGAACATCGCTCTCTCCAAAGTGATTTAGTCGGGACAAGCCGTTTCTTTTTTCCTTTTTGAACATTATAACATCAGTGACTTTTTTTTTCATTTAGTTACTTTCTTCTGTTAATTCTGCTCTTTCTTCATCATATTCCGTTCTTTTTGCACCCACTGAATCTCTCTAACAAAAGTCTTCTTCTATTAATACCTTTAATGTCTTTGTTTTCACACATCATGTGCGTAATCTTATTTGTCTGCATGTCGAATGTCTGATTTGTCTGCATATTTTTGGTATCTTTAATAAAATTTAATTCAGCTTTGCTGCAATGTTAGTTTAACCTATTTCCCTGTTCTGTTATGCTTCATCCCCTACTTCATTATTTATCATATCAGATTCTGCTCAGCAGTTATTACTTTGTTTTCATGTGTCCATCAATGTTAATATTTATTTACGCATTCATTTCTTCTTAGTTTTTTTTTCCGTCTTCTCTGTAATATATCTGTGGTGATTTGATAGATGAAGCCAGGCACTGTCCGTGAATGCTTTGTATTATAATTTGTAAATAATGTGATCTCATTTTTTCTTTGTATGTCTTTTTACATGTGTGAAGACTCGTCTTATGTTATTTAAACCGTGTGTTTCCAATCGACAATTGATTTATTTGTGTCTATGTTATTAGTTTTTTATCCCTATACTAAAGTCACAGATCACATCTTCCAGTCTATCCGTGCCTACTTGTGCGTCGAAATCTCCAAATATAGTTTAAAGATATTGTGGTTTTATTTGAGAGATTATTATTTATATTTCATCTTAAAATGTGTATGGACGTATGAGTGACGAAGTGGTTACGCGTCCTGCTTCGCGTTCCGAAGGTTGTTTGTTCGATTCCATGCTACGTCGGTCTGTTCACGAGTGCAACTTTTTCGAAGACTCCAGTGGAACGACGCAGGAGCTGCGGAGTTCGTGCTTTTTGCGATAGTTTCGGCATGTCGCCTTACGGAAAGAGACCGAGCCATTTGGGATTATAATAAAAACCTTCCTACCTACCTAACTACCTACCTAACTATCTATCTATCTATCTATCTATCTATCTATCTATCTATCTATCTATCTATCTATCTATCTATCTATCTATCTATCTATCTATCTATCTATCTATCTATCTATCTATCTATCTATCTATCTATCTATCTATCTATCTATCTATCTATCTATCTATCTATCTATCTATCTATCTATCTATCTATCTATCTATCTATCTATCTATCTATCTATCTATCTATCTATCTATCTATCTATCTATCTATCTATCTATCTATCTATCTATCTATCTATCTATCTATCTATCTATCTATCTATCTATCTATCTATCTATCTATCTATCTATCTATCTATCTATCTATCTATCTATCTATCTATCTATCTATCTATCTATCTATCTATCTATCTATCTATCTATCTATCTATCTATCTATCTATCTATCTATCTATCTATCTATCTATCTATCTATCTATCTATCTATCTATCTATCTATCTATCTATCTATCTATCTATCTATCTATCTATCTATCTATCTATCTATCTATCTATCTATCTATCTATCTATCTATCTATCTATCTATCTATCTATCTATCTATCTATCTATCTATCTATCTATCTATCTATCTATCTATCTATCTATCTATCTATCTATCTATCTATCTATCTATCTATCTATCTATCTATCTATCTATCTATCTATCTATCTATCTATCTATCTATCTATCTATCTATCTATCTATCTATCTATCTATCTCTCTATCTCACGCAAACGCCTGCTTTTCAATAAAGCTAAACTAATTCACAAAATCTTGCATCGGAATGCCCCAAATTACCTTTGGCCATTGTTTAAATATAATGCTAGACACAGTAAACGTTTAAATATATTACACATTCCGAAGCCTAGGACTGACTTATACAAAACAAGCTTAACGTACTCTGCAGCTCAGCTGTGGAACAATCTTCCACAAGAAATAAAAGACATCACCAATCCTTATTCATATAATCGCAAATTACTCGAACACTATCTCAGTACGGATTACCTTCCCCCATAATAATAGTGATAATAATAATAATAACAAAACCCTAGTATAACAGCCAGTCCCCTTTTGGTAGGCCAGTATATTCCACATGGCTAATAAGTGTCTGACCATTATCTAATGTTACTGTGTCATGTAGTTTTGATGTTCGCATTTTGCCAATGATTTTATAATGCATAAGTTTTATATTGTTGCTGTTCTCTGTTAGCCTTGAATGATGTGTGAATGAAATAATGTATGGAAGAGAGTGATAGAAGGGCAGAATGTTAGACGGGCCTGCGTGCTCAATTCTTAACCCTTTGAAAATAAAGTTTGTTCGTTCGTTCGTTCGTTCGTTCGTTCGTTCTATCTATCTATCTATCTATCTATCTATCTATCTATCTATCTATCTATCTATCTATCTATCTATCTATCTATCTATCTATCTATCTATCTGTCTGTCTGTCTGTCTGTCTGTCTGTCTATCCATCCATCCGTCCGTCCGTCTGTCTGTCTGTCTGTCTGTATGTCTGTCTGCCTGCCTGCATGCCTGAATGCCTGCCTGCCTACCCGTCCGTCTCTCCATCCCTCTATCCCTCCCTCCCTCCCTGTCTGTCTGTCTGTCGAATAATTCATTGGTTGCAATTAGAAAATTTCGCTTACTGCTAGGATTAGTAGGAGGAGGAGGGGGAGGGGGGAGGAGGAGGGAAGGAGGAGAAGTGGGAGGAGGAGGCGGGAGGAGGAAGGGGGAAGGGTGAGGAGGAGAGGGAGGGGAGGGGAGAGGAGGATGAGGGGGAGGAGTAGCAGGGGATGAGGAGTGGGAGGAGAGGAGGAGAAGGAGGAGGAGGGGAGGAGGAGGGGAGGAGGGGTAGGAGGAGGAGGAGAAGGGAGGAGGAGGGTGAGTAGGGGAGGAGGAGGGGGAGGAAGAGGAGGAGAGGAGGATTATAACGCATATGCCTGTAGATAACTGTAGCGAAAAGGTCCACCTATTTTAGAAATATGCAACCATTTTACATATATAGCAATGCTATTAAAAGTTATGACCCCCCGCTATATATAAATTATAATGTAAATTAAAATATTAAATAATATTAAGTAAATACCTGTTTGTACACTAACAAACTATGACAGTTGGCAGCACCGAAATGAGAAGAAGACGTGAAGATAATTTCATCTCAATCGGATGGACCGTTCGCGGACGCATAAATATCATACATATATACATTTTCATATATATATATATATATATATATATATATATATATATATATATATATATATATATATATATATATATATATATATATATATATATATATATATATATATTGGTGTCAGGTCTTAGTCAGATATGACTGAGCTACCGTATAACAGTAGACGGTACTACCTGGTTTCTGTTAGCGCTGAACGTTGGGCGGCGCTTACCAAACCTGACACCCCACATTGTGCCAACGGCTTCGGGCGGAAGAGCGCAATTGGGAGGGTACAAGCCTTACCCTGGTGCGAGGAAATGCAAGCTAAAGACAAAATGTCATGGCAGGGCAGACCAGGCCCTAAGCCTTGGTTGGCGACTGGTCTAGGATCGAAGCTCCGACAGGCGGACAGTTAGAGCATTGCTTTGCTGATCCGGCAGCTTCTGCAGCTTGTCTTGTTCCAGATGTAGGGGTGTTACCTTTCCTCTGGAGTAAACTAGGCAGGCCGAGAGAGGGATCATGCTGCATGGGCAACACATGATCTCTATATTTTAGCCCAGGCTTTGTGCTATGGAGAGGCAATAACTCCATCCCTGGTCTTAACCGGTCTCGGAATCAAAGCGAGAGGCAACTGTTACGGGTTATAAGTCCTTGTCAGTTGGCGTAGACATGGGGCGCCACGCGTTGCCTCTGACGGTGGGAGACACCTATAGGTGTCACTGATCAGCTACCGCCCGCCTCAAGCTGGGCAGCCCCCAGCCAATTGGGTGCTGATCCGCCACAGCCTGCCTGCTTCAATGGGTGCTTGGGGCTAGGACAAAATCTGAATCGCAGGCTGTAAAACCAATGCACCAGGTAAAAATAAAAATAGAAACCTCAAGCTACGGCTTGCAACCTGGAACGTGAGAACCATGTGTCCAGGATTTTCCACTGACTTGACCAATATTGACGATGTGAGAAAAACGGCTGTGATTGATGCCGAACTCAATCGTCTAAACATTGATATTGCTGGCCTGCAGGAGACTCGCCTCGCTGAGGAAGGGTCACTCAGGGAAGACAACTACACCTTTTTCTGGAAGGGTAGAGGGCAGGCAGAAAAAAGGCAACACGGTGTGGGCTTTGCAGTGAAGAATTCGCTACTGGGAATGATTGAAATTCCAGCAGGAGGAAATGAAAGACTATTATCCCTGCGCTTGGCAACCTCTTGTGGGTTTGCCACCATTATTACTGCATATGCACCGACACTCGATTCCTCTGATGATGTGAAGGATTCGTTCTATGAGGAGTTAGACTCCGTGATCAAGGCAGTTCCAAAATCTGACTACATTTATATGCTCGGTGATTTCAATGCTCGTGTGGGCAAGGACTCGAGTTCATGGCCAGTGTGCCTTGGAAAATACAACATCGGTCGCATGAATGGAAATGGGCAAAGGCTGCTGGAGCATTGCACCAGTAATGACCTATGTATTACAAACTCCTTTTTTAAAACAAAAGAGATGCATAAGGTCACATGGAAACATCCAAGATCCGGCCATTGGCACCAGCTGGACTTCATCATCACACGGAGACAACATCTGAACCATATATCATTGACTCGTAGTTACCACAGTGCTGACTGTGATACGGATCATTCTTTGGTTGTTGCAAGGGTTAGATTGAGACCAAAGAGAATCTACACAGCTAAACACAAATCTAGCCTCAGGATTAATATTATTAACACTCATGATCCTGAAAAGTGCTTTCAGTTTCAACAGCAACTTGAAGACGCTTTCACTGATACACCAGAAAATTGTACATTAAATGAAAAGTGGGGTCAAATTAAGGAAACTCTTTATAAAACTGCTGTAGGGGTTTACGGCACTGTGGATCATAAGAGGCAGGACTGGTTTGCGGCCAACAGCGAGACTCTGCAGCCCTTGATTGATAAGAAGAAGAAAGCTCTCTTAAGAAACAAGGAAAGACCAACGCGTAACACTCTGAGTGAGCTTAGGCAAGCTAGGAAGGATGTGCAAAAGGCTGCCAGGCAGTGTGCAAATGATTATTGGATCAAGTTATGTGAGTCCATTCAAATCGCAAGTGATAAGGGAGACATAAGAAGCATGTATGAAGGAATAAAGAAAGCCTGCGGTCCAGTGATCAAAAGAAGTGCACCATTGAAAACCTTGACTGGAGAAATCATCACTGATAAGAAACAGCAGATGGACAGATGGGTAGAGCACTATTTGGAGCTTTACTCAAGTGAGACCAAACTAGCGGATGATGCCCTCAACGCCATAGAGGCTCTACCAACTCTTGACCACCTGGACACACTTCCCACCATAACAGAAGTTAAGTGTGCTATAAATGAACTTGCATCTGGCAAGGCTCCAGGTAAGGATGGGATTCCAATAGAGGTTATCAGGAGTGGGCAAGACACACTCACTATACAGATCCACCAGCTAATAGAGCTATGCTGGCGTGAAGGACAAGTCCCACAGGATTTCAAAGATTCAAGCATCATAACACTGTACAAGAACAAGGGTGATCGGAGCGACTGCAACAACTATAGGGGTATCTCACTTCTGTGTATTGTTGGAAAAGTATTTGCCAGAATTGTTCTGCGCAGACTTCAAGTCCTAGGAGATCAAGTCTACCCCGAATCACAGTGTGGCTTTCGACAGAACCGGTCTACCACTGATATGATATTCTCATTGCGACAAATGCAAGAAAAATGCCGTGAACAGAATCAACCACTGTTTATTGCCTTCATCGACCTCACAAAGGCATTTGATTTGGTCAGTCGTGAGGGTCTGTTCAAGGCACTAAAGAAGATTGGCTGCCCACCAACTCTTCTGTCCATTGTGGAATCGTTCCACACAGGCATGAAGGGTATAATCAAGTTTGATGGTGCAACTTCTGAAGAATTTGAAATCAAGAGTGGAGTTAAGCAAGGTTGTGTACTAGCTCCCACCCTCTTTGGAATATACTTTTCACTTCTACTGAAATATGCATTTCATGATCAGGATGGTGGTATATACATTCACTCACGCTCAGATGGCGGCCTCTACAATGCTCAGAGATTGAAGGCTAAGACCAAAATTAGGAGGGTACTGATCAGAGAGTTGCTTTTTGCAGATGATGCTGCAGTTACGACCCACTCTGAGGAAGAATTGCAATGTCTACTATCTGCATTCTCCAATGCTTGTTCTGAATTTGGTTTAACAATTAGCAAAAAGAAGACACAGATTATGTCACAAGGTGCACATGGGGTACCATCAATCTTTATTGACGACGCCGAACTAGAGATAGTAGACCATTTTACATATCTAGGATCAGTGGTAAATAGCAAATTATCCCTAGATCAGGAAATCAACATCCGGATTGGTAAGGCAGCAACAACAATGCACAGGTTAAGAAAAAGAGTCTGGGAGAACAGGAAGCTTACTGCCAAAACAAAAGTCCTTGTCTATCAAGCCTGTGTCCTTAGTACTCTTCTCTATGGCAGTGAAACCTGGACAACTTACTCACACCAAGAGAACAACTTAAACAGCTTTCATATGCGGTGTCTGCGAAGAATTCTTGGTATTAAGTGGCAAGACAAAATCACAAATACTGAAGTATTGGAAAGATCAGGTTGTGTGACAGTTTATTCCATGCTCAGTCTTCGTAGACTTAGATGGATAGGACATCTTAGGAGGATGGATGATGGTAGAATACCAAAGGATATCTTTTTTGGTGAATTACAGATGGGTAAGAGATCTCAGGGTCGGCCTCTACTACGATACAAAGATGTGTGTAAGCGGGACATGATTGATACAGGCATTGATAATGCACATTGGGAGCAAGTCGCCGCTGAACGTGTTGCATGGAGGGCAAATATCAGAAATGGAATAAAGTCAAAGGAGAAAATTATTGCAGAAAAGTCACACACCAAGCGTTTGAGACGTAAGATGGTGCATGATGGTGGAAATGACCACGTGTTCACATGCACCCACTGTGAACGGACATTTACAGCGCAAATTGGCCTTATCAGTCACACTCGCTACCGCCATAGTTAAAAGTTATTATGCCTTTTTAAAGCACAAACTATCGTCTGTCAAGACGGCAAGGTGCCAATGAATATATATATATATATAAGTGTCAGGTCTTATTCAGATATGACTGAGCTACCGTATAACAGTAGACGGTACTACCTGCTTTCTGTTAGCGCCGAACGCTGGGCGGTGCTTACCATACCCGACACACCACAATGTGCCAACTGCTTCGGGCGAAAGAGCGCAATTGGGAGGGTACAAGCTTTACCCTGGTGAGAGGAAATGCAACCTAAAGACAAATGTCATGGCAGGGCAGACCAGGCCCTAAGCCTTGGTTGGCTGCTGGTCTAGGATGGAAGCTCCAACAGCCGGACAGTTATAGCATTGCTTTACTGATCCGGCAGCTTCTGCAGCTTGTCTTGTTCCAGATGTAGAGGTGTTACCTTTCCTTTGGAGTGAACTAGGCAGGCCGAGAGAGGGATCATGCTGCATGGGCAACACATGATCTCTATATTTTAGTCCAGGCTTTGTACTATGGAGAGGCAATAATTCCATCCCTTGTCTTAACCGGTCTCGGAATCAAAGCGAGAGGCAACTGTTACGGGTTATATGTCCCTGTCAGTTGACGTAGATATGGGGCGCCACGCGTTGCCTCTGACGGTGGGAGACACCTACACGTGTCACTGATCAGCTACCGCCCACCTCAAGCTGGGCAGCCCCCGGCCAATTGGGTGCTGATCCGCCACAGCCTGTCTGCTTAAGTGGGTGCTTGGGGCTAGGACAAAATCTGAACCGCAGGCTGTAAAACCAATGCACAAGGTACTAATAAAATGAAGAGAAACGTTTAAACAGCTTTCATATCCGGTGTCTGCGAAGAATTCTTGGTATTAAGTGGCAAGACAAAATCACAAATACTAAAGCATACTGAAATACTTAATTCTACATAGCCTACGATGGGTGACGTTGTGATGTTCTGTTATGATAATTTGGCTGTGTCCAGCGTGTGCCGCGTGGTTACACACCCACTTCACACGCCAGTGATCCGGGGCTTGTTTCCGGATCCGGTCAGGGATATGCAATACTGACGAGCTCAAACGAGAGCGAAACTCGAGTATAGTGCTTCCATAATGACGTGGATAGGCCTTAGGTTCATACCAGAATGCGATCAGCGTTGCCAGTAGTGGGTTGTGCTCAATATTTAAATACTGAAGTATTGGAAAGATCAGGTTGTGTGACGGTTTATTCGTTGCTCAATCTTCGTAGACTTAGATGGATAGGACATCTTAGGAGAATGGATGATGGTAGAATACCAAAAGACATCATTTTTTGGTAAATTACAGGTGGGTAAGAGATCTCAGGGTCGGCCTCTACTACGATACAAAGATGTGTGTAAGTGGGACATGATTGAGACAGGCATTGATAATGCACAGTGAGAGTAAGTCGCCGCTGAACGAGTTGCATGGAGGGCAAAGATCAGAAATTGAATCAAGACAAAGGAGAAAATTATTGCAGATAAGTCACACACCGAGCATGTGAGACGTAAGATGGTATATGATGGTGGAAATGACCACGTGTTCACATGCACCCACTGTTAACGGACATTTACAGCGCGAATTGGCCTTATCAGTCACATTCGCTACCTCCATAGGTAAAAGTTATTATGCCTTTTTAAAGCACAAACTATCGTCTGTCAAGACGGCAAGGTGCCAATGAAATATATATATATATATAAACCGAACAATGTGTCATGGTGGTAAGAGACTCCATTCATCAAATGAGCAGAGAAATATTACAGGAAAGATGCCAAAATGCTCAGAAAACATGGATGACAGAAGAAATCTTGAAGCCAAAAGAAAACAGTAAAAATATTAAACAATAATATAACGAGATACATAAAGAAATAAGACATAATTATGTGTAGACAAAAGAAAGTTGGTTAAACGAGCAGTGCAAGAAGATTGAATTAAATTCTGTTGTAGATAAAAAAAAATATGTACTGAAAAATCCGTTAGCTCACAGGAAGATAAATAAGAATAATACAGGATGTTTAAAATTAAAAACAGGAAATATATTATTTGAGGAAGATGCTATAATGAAGAGGTGGAATGAGTATATAAGAGGGAGATATATGATGGAGAAAGGGAAGAATTAACATAAGAAAGTAAATTAGAAGATCCACCTATTCTAAAAGAAGAAGTCGCTGACGCTATCGAGCATATGCAGAAAGGAAAAACAGCTGGACCAGTCGGAATCACAGTAGAAGAATTAGACGTAATGGAAGATTTTGGAGTCTATGTATTAACACAAATGTTGAATAATATTTACAGCAGTGGATATACTAAGCGATATGCTGAAATCTGTATTTATAGCTATACCAAAAAGACCAGGAGTAATTGAGTACGAAGTCGTCGTACGATTAACCTCATAAGCAATGTCACAAAGATTCTCATTAGAATTATAATGGGGGGGGGGGGGGGGGGGGGGGAGAAGAAGAAAGAAAAAGAACAAAATAATTTGTTTAGTTTGTTTTCTTCCGGCAGTGGAATGCTTCCATAGATTCAAGAGATCATCGAATTTCTGTTACCAGCCAGAAGGAAAGATGCCAAATCTGTCTAGAGCAAGGACATTCTTCAGTACACGGTGTTGCAGTGGACTACTTGTACACAGAACTAACAATCAAACAGTCATGGCATACTAGTTTGTACCACAGGTGAACAGTGTGAACACAGAATACAAGGCAAGTAACGTCCTTCAACGGTCACAGTAAACTTTCAACACTTATTTCTTTTAGCTGCAATCTAGTTTATAGATCATCGTCACCTTGTGTTCCTACTAGTGCCCAAACATTTACTACGCTTATGTCAACATTATCAGCAGAACTCATGTCATCGTTACCTGGTTTGTCACAGAGGAACGTGGCAAGACAGCGAACAAATAGAAGTGTGTCTTGGTGAATATCAGTGCTGTCTATCGCTAGCGGCACCTTCCCATCCGTTAGATAGCATGGGGAATCCATTCAATTAACTTTCATGAGGTGGATGAATACGCAGCACAGAAATTTACTAGCCTTCAAGTCGTATTCATTGTGTTTGGCACAACTCTACAAGAGGATCTGCTGTGGAATTACCATTGTCATGGCGTTGTGTCAGTACTACAGAGCTCAATGTGTGAAGTACAGTGACAGGTCTGTTTTCAACAGTGAAAAATCAGAAAAAATTGTAAAATGGATTGTGTGGACAAAGTTGTATGTTCCAATGTCAGTGTTATAAATGACATCTGTGACCCTGAGGATGGAAGCTGCTCTTTTATGTTCCATGTGAGACAGGTTAGTTTGGTCCTGGGTGTCCGATTGTGAATGGGGCGATCACAGAATGATGCTACTAGCCATGGTGATTTACAGGAAACACGTCTTACGCTGAGGTTGTCAGATCCACACAGGACAATATGGTAGGGATATATTTGAAACATATTAGTCCGTTTGTGCGTTGCATAGTTGCACGGCATAATGCATGGAACATATGTATAAATACGAGTGTATTCTTTGTGGATGTCAACATAGTGGCATCGTATATCGACAAGTTCACCGTTGAGGTAGCTATGGCAGCTGACATGTGTTCCCTGTGTGTCGCTGGAGGTAGATATGTAGCCTTAAAGCAGCGTTCAGTGCTGATATCTGTTTACTACTCAACTAGTTATCGCGTCCCAATGGCTGTGGTCGGAGACTCAGGGAATGATGACCACACATGCAGCCATACGCGGCCAAATGTCCAGAGCAGCGGGTGGAGGCTGCCATTCACTGCTCCATATGTGTTGCACAGAGTGGTCATATACAATTTTGAATTTGAAATGCAACGCTTGGGTGGGTTTAAACTAACTACCTCATCTGTCAGGGAACCTATCAAGAACAATGACATTCTCTAGCAGAAGGTGTTGCAGCAGATACTTTACACAGAACTATACACTGTTCAAGATTGTTGTGTCTGCCACCACTCTACAACACATCAGGATCTGCTATGTAATTGACCCAAGCATTGTCATGTTGTTGTCTCAGTACTAAAGAGCTCAACGCATGAAGTAAACCAGATTACTGATGTCGTCACTGCTTTGTTTGGTGCTCAGCTATATACCTGCGAGAGTTATGTTTCCGTTGTGTAGTGACTTCAACTATGTATTATATACTATTTGATAGACATTGTATGATATTGGTTTTGTTCCCCGTATACATGTATCTACTGTATTCGCCAGAAATGAGGCACTAGAACCTCTTGCCTCCGGGTACATTGGGCCCGTTAGCTATTACAGCGGCCAATCTAGGATATGGAAAACTCCGATTATAAACAACAACGTTTAAGGTGGACCGACCTGCCGAGGACTGTATCGCCACGGGTGAGCTGATCGTGAACTTGGAATGTCTGGTATGCGGGCGGGGCGGCACCCGGTGTATGGACTCCTGAGGGACTTCCCCTGCCCTTTCCCTAGCAGGCAGGCTCTACTAGGGTGACCGATTATACCCTGCCTTCATATGAAGTCAGCTATGGAAAATGAAAAGAATTATCAACGAAGCAACGGAGTACGTGCTTTGTGCTCGATACATTTGACAACAGCCACCGGAGGAAAGAATAAATCGGAGGAGAAGAGGTAGGGAAGAGTGGGAAGGTAAAGGAAGAAGAGGGCTGGAGCCAGAAGGGGCAGAAGGGGTAGAAGGGAAAACTGATCGTTTGGGACTCAAAAATATACGGGTTGGGTATTGGAATTGTCGTAGTGCAAAGCAACAAGGACCAATACTGGAGAAACTGGTCTACAATTTTGATGTCCTGATGTTACATGAACTGAATACAAACTCTTTTAAATGCCCTGGCTATACATGTTACGTTACTCCAACCGGGCAAGGAAGACATGGGCAGGCTCTGGTGGTCAAGTATGGTTTATATATATATATATATATATATATACATGTGTGTTTGTGTTTGTGTGTTGTGTGTGTTTGTGTGTGTTGTGTGTAAACAGAAAGACATGATAGTTTAAATTTACCGTGGTAGACAATTGTCATGTGTTATGAATGTACATTCTGCTGTATGTTCCTGACAAGATTCAGCTAAATATGCCAGACAATAAATTGTGCAATCTATTGTTTGTGTCTTCGTTATTCAATGTATATAGAAATATATCGCTGGTGCTAGGGAGTTCGTACTTCCTGGAAGCTTACGGCAGCTGCCCTGCGGATAGACCGAGCCAAATGGGATAACACCTGGTGCAATGAAGTCGATCCTCTCGACGTTTAAGTCATATATATATTTACTTCTTTTTTGTGTTTATAACTTCCTGAATACATTATTGTGTGCTTCTTCGTCATAAATGTACCAGACCCTTTCACCTGATCTTACTCATGTGTATGAGATTGAGTTTTATTGTCCCCATCTCTTTCATTGCGTTATCTGCTGACCATCATGCCGATACGCGTGGGCGGTCATGGTTCGCCTATCACACCATCAGCAGTGTCGTGCATCAGATATATTCATGTCCCGATTATGCAATCTAACCAGGCCGTTGGCTTCCTCTTACTATTTCCCCATACATTTGTTTTCTTCAGGTTTCTCTATGTTTTTAAAGTTTAGTTCTTCTCACAACGTGCCAAAAACATATTGACAAGCTATATCTAATTTAATTAACTTATCTAATTTATGGATTTCATTTTTTCATTGTAAGACTTGATCCTAGGTTTGTCTGTCTGCATATGGTATTCTTTACACTGTCTTCAGAAACCATATTGACACTGCCATTATATATTTCTCAATTTGCCTGCTTACTGTCCATGTTTACCTTGCATACAAACGTATGCATTCTATGTAGCTTCTCAGTGCTCTTTTTATCACTGCAAATGACATTTCAGTATTGATAAGTATAATTTCTATCTTTTTGTAATATCTGCAGAGCACCTCTTCTCAGATGTTATGATTATACAGAAACAGTCGTAACGATTCGCCTTTTTAAGAATTTTCCCGTTTACTTAGGTGTTACATTGTGGTATTTCTTTGTTCTTAGAGACGACCACAATCTCTGTTTTCATAGAATTTAATTCTAACCCCAGCTGCCCTCGGTGTACAGTAACTGCATCTACTACATACCGTAGGTCCTGTTCATTGTCAGCAATCAATATTGTTTCGGCATATTTTATTGTCAAGAACTGTCAAGGAGAGGCCACTGGATACAACAAACGGCATTGGAATCAATAGAGAGAACTAACCTCAAAGTTAGCGTCAACAAACATGTACGCTTAATTTTTTTTCGAATTCCTGTTGCTAAGGACTGAATTGTGTCCTTATTTTTCTTATTACCGCCTCCTTTTTCCTCCAAGGATATCATTCTTGGGTGTAGCATTAATTGCCACAACATAATGTTCCTCAAACTTTAAAATAATACAAGGCATATCCAAAACTAAACTTGTAAACGCGATCAGTAGCCTAAGATATTTGCAACTAAAGTATTTACAAAGTATACATGTACTAGTAAAAGACGTGCTAGCTAGTAATCGATTACATATATTTATGTTGTTTACCCAACATATTTCACTACTACGTTTCAAAGAGCGTTAAAAGTTCCATTTATATTTTAGCAAAGCCACCACTGTAATGACTATCTCGCAGTTATCGCTTGCAACAGCTGTTAGCGAAAATCGGCATGTACGTTTAAACTGAACTGAAAGAAATTAGGAATTGTAAACCAGGTAAGTGATAATCACGCTTATACATGTATATAGCCATAATATGCGTTTATTTATGAGGTATGTGAAATAATGAAAACACACACTATTTACAGAAAATCAAAACAATGTTTTCCCGTAGTGAATTTGAATAACGAAGACACAAACCATAGATTGTACGATTTCTTGCCTGGCATATTTTGCTGCATCTCGATGATGCAGCAAAATATGCCAGGCAATAAACCGTACAATCTATGGTTTGTGTCTTCGTTATTCAAACATACTATTTTGTTGTCTCGCATAGTCAATGTCTACTGCAATTTCTGACACGTATGTGTAGTATGTATATGCGTATGTGTAGTAATATTATATATTGTATAATACAACTGTAGTGGTAAGATGGAGTATACAACAAGTCTTTATGATTTGATAGTGATTTGACAACAGTCCGACTAGACACATGGTCGCACATTATTATACAGCATTGGGAGGCCGGGCGTTGAACTCGATAATATCATCAGAAAGATGGAAACTGTCGCTACAAGTAGGTTCTCTGAACCACTGTTTGCACTACAAACGTTACTACATTCTGATAGTGTTACTTTATTTGTTGCATTTTGAAGTGTAAGACAGTGCTCAAGCCACCTTTGTGATAAAGAGGTATTGCATCCCTCTACAGCCGTAAAACACTGTGATTTGAACAGTCAGAGGCGGGTCATGGTTCGTTAAAACAAGGCAGTTTTTAAAGTAACTCCACTATTTAGAAAGATTGCAAGCACCTACATACGTCAAAGGCAATCAAGAAAAGACTACTTTGTTGAAGACTTCTCTAGAGAAAGCAAACATTTAAAAGTATGTGTCCAGTAAATCTTCTTCAAATGACTTGTTTTGTCGCCAACAAAATTACCTATTGGTAAGTCACATCAAGGCACAATAAATTACGCTATCAGTGTGATAGCCATATTCATGCTTAGATGTTTTATTTCATATTGCATGAGAACTTGCCCTGACTTAGTATACCGCTCTTTAACATTGCAGGGCTTAGCTCGGATGTCATAAATAAACCGTGTCTGATATGTTTCATTAGTATTTTTTAAATATTGAAGCATGTAGAGTTTCCTTGTCGTAACACTAGTGTAGTGCAGTAGTGCTCGTGTCTGGTAATATTTATGATACGTGTTATGTGGTTAAGAGCAGTTGCCATTACAGAAATGTGTCCAATTGAGTGATCATGTTGTAGACAGGTGTGAAACTGGAGACTTTTGTTAGCAACATGTTCACCCTGGAAGGCAGTATTCATGGTAATCTAATGCAATCAATAGTAGTGTTGGTTAAGTTTACCAAATACAGTAACATTAAACAAGAATATAAACTTTTCGAGAATATATTATTAGAGGTATTGTTCTTGAGACGAATGTTTTGAATACTTAGTTACTGTCAGAGTAACTAGCGGTGATTGCCTGGAATAGTCTAATGGAAGTAGAACTGTATATATCAATATAAGAAAACATCAAATGCGATGAGAACAGAGGCTTTGAAAAACATCATAACAACTACAAAGATCAGTTGAAAAAGAGGCAGAGGCAAATTCGAGAGAAATGATTCTGGATGGCATAGGATCGTGGACACTAGGACTGAGATCTGTGGAGAGACATGAATGTCTCCTCCAGCTGTCAGGGCACATCCATCCATCCATTCATCATGTGCCATGCCGATAAGCGTGGGAGGTCATGTTCTGCCATCTCACTCGATCATCAGAGTCATGGAACAGCTCCAAGTTTCTGTCTCGACCATGCCATGTGGCAGGGCACATAATACAAGTAATTATGATTACTAGAGAAACAGCGAAAGCGTAAAATGATGAGTTACGTAAATAAATGGCTGCAGTTTTGAGAAGTTACTGGAATTCGGGATTTATCCACACAACCAACCATCCAATACAATTTAAAACTTTTTTCACAGAACATACTATTCTGAAATATTTCAAGCGAATTAATTATGAAGTGGAACTGCGACAATAATGTCATGTGCACGGTCAGACTAGGGTTCGTCGTCTGTGCTCGCCGCCTTCTAAATTAATGGAAAGGTTGGCCACCTATTATGCTGGCATTCAGGCTGATAACATGTGATGGACCTATCACATCACAGAAAAATAGCAAGAAACTGCTTCCGGACAAATTAAATTGTATTAACTATGATGTGTTCCGAATATTTGCCGCCTTACTAGTCCACTACTGAGACTGTAAGTCTATGACTATAGTGATATAATCACCATATTATTCGCCCTGTATTCAACCACCAGAACCCGTGGCCAAAGGCTTGCGAACGCGGTTCGTGAGCCGTTTACCAGGCGTTCGAAGCACAGCCGTGACCGAATTGTGCAGCAGACCGTGTCGCGTTGTGTTATAACGTGATGGGATCCGGTCGTTCAGAAAGCAATGGCAAACTATTGAACGTAAAATTTGCCTAGTACATCAACAGCAGCTGAAAAATGCAACGTCCTGCAAGGGATATGCAAGATTTACAAAATAAAATTCAGCCACCATCATAATCAGCAAAAGAGGTGTATCATTATTTAATCCAGAACAAAGACTAGCATGGTGGGCAGAATACTTTCAAGAACTACTTAACCCCACATATAATAACATAGAAAGCATCATGTGTGTGCCTAAAAGCCATAGACAACAAGAACCAAACTTTATCCTGCAGAAGTCAAATCAGTTATACAGAAAAGTCCTAAAACTAATCTCCGGGTCCAGATAGAATAACCACAGAAGCTATTCAGGCCTGTGGGAAAACGGGAATTAAATGGATGACAAGACATTTTAACGTAGCATGGGAAGAAATAAAAGTGCCAGACTATTGGCAACAGGCAATAATTGTACCAATATGGAAACAGAAAGGCAGTATGAGAGAGTGCGAAACATACAGAAGTATATCACTCCTGAGCCATATAAGGAAAATGTACGCAAAACTATTGGAACAAAGAACTAGACCCATAGTTGAACAACAGTAAAGCAAAGTACAATTCGGTTGTCGGAAAGGAAAAATTGCACTGATGCAATATTCACACTTAGACCAATATTTGAAAAAAAAAAAAAACATAGAATAAAGTTACCAGCAGAATGTTGTGTTTGTAGATCAGGAAAAGGCTTTCGACAGAGTACACAGATACAAATTATGGATCATCCTAGAAGACTACGGGATACAAGGGTAATTACTAGAAAACATCATAGCCATGTACCACTCGAGCCGAAGTGCAGTAAGAACACAAGAAGGTATATCAGATATGTTCACAGTCAATACAGGCGTGAGACAAGGATGTATGCTCTCTCCTCTGCTATTTAATATCTACATGGACAGAATATCCAAAGAAGCAAGTCTTGACAGAACAGATTCAAAATATTTAGATCTCTTTACTTCAGATGAAACAGTTAATCCACAGGAAATAAATGAACTTCTGTTTGCAGACGATCAGTACCTGTTTTATAGCGACAATGGTAGATTGCAAAAACATATTTATAATTTGAGTTCAACATGCCAGCAGATACGAGTATAAATACAGCCCAAACCGAAGTAATGCAAGTTAGCAGGTCTTTTGGTCCACTGAGTATACAGATAAATAGTACATCTCTGAATTAAGTTAAAGAATTCAAATGTCTTTGAAGTGTGATCACAGAAGATGGCAGATATTTCAGAGAAATTGAAATTAGATGTCAATAAGCAAGTGCACTTACATATCAACTATCAACCATACTGAAACATCCAAATATACCCATGCCCGTAAAACGACAGATAATAAACAGCATATTCACACCAGCCCTATGCTACTAATCTCAAACTTAGACATTATCCAAATCACACTTTCGCAAAATCAATACCTGTGTGATGAGATGCCTGATGAGTGCTGCCAACGTAACAAACCGAGACCGAGTAAGAAATGTTATCAGACAGACAGACAGACAGACAGACAGACAGATAGACAGACAGACAGACAGACAGACAGACAGACAGACAGACAGACAGACAGACAGACAGACAGACAGACAGACAGACAGACAGACAGACAGACAGTGGGATCAACACATTGTGCCACATTTACTGAAAGACAGAAGATCAAGTGATTTGGCCATCTCGTTAGAATGCAACACCATCAACTACCATAACTGGGCCTAAATAAAAATCATCTGCGACGAGACCAAGAGGACGCCCAAGAAGAAAATGGGTTGATGACATCACAGACATTGTACAATCCCAGGGAATGGCACTATCGAATGCCACCCATCGGGCGCTGGAGCGGAAATTATTTTTCCCCACTACGCTTGACGGCAAAAGTGGAAGATGATGGTGATGATGATGACTCCCTATAAGCTGGTTTTAAAGCCTCTAAAACATTTTGCCCTAATGGAGTCATTCTCTGGTGATGACTCCAGCAATGCTTGCATCCTAAAAGAAAGATCGCTGCACGCCATGCCACAGAATGGATTCCTTCTTATGCCTTGTCTTACGCAATGAGTTTTGACTTCTAGTGCTCTGTGTAATGAGCACCGAGGCCCAAGTTATGGCCAAGTCATAGCGGTTGTAATGATACGTATATAAATATTTTCCCAGGAGAAATACCTTGTCTACCAGAAAATGTTCCAAGTAACAGCAAACACCCTGTATCCACCGATTTTGGTGACACGACAATGTAGTTATCCATGTTACTTGCAAATGTATCTAATAATAACATTTATCGCTCGTGCATTTAGTACAAACATGCAATGAATGCCGGGCAATATTTGTCAGTGTTATCTTCGAATACTGTTATCTGTAGGAGTAAATCTTACTCCATACATTAAACTACATCAAACAAATCCACGATGCTGGAGAAGCACGGGTTATACAGAACTCCCATTAAAATCTCGAGATTAATTAATTAATGACAAGTAGCATTTGATTTCTGGTAGAAGTAGTTGGTAACATAAGCCGCGTGTTTGTGGTACAATAGTTAGTATATAGTCATAGACTTGTGGTCACAGTAGTCATTAATGTACTCTAGCAATAGCTGATAATATGGTCACTATGCCCATCTTAGCTGTAGCTGGTGATACATTGTCAGTTGATTTGTGGTGGCAATAGATGGTAATATATTTTCAAATGATTTGTGGTGGCAATAGATGATAATATATTATCAGTAGATTTTCAGAAGCAGTAGTTGGATAATGTTAATAGTTGATTTATGCTGGCAATATGTTGTAATATGGTCATATATTTCTCGTAGCAGTAGCTGGTAATATAATTCTAGATCTGATATAGCAGTTGCTTGTAATATAATAAATGGATCTGAAATAGACGTAGCTGGTAATATAGTTAATAGATATGCTATAAACAAAGCTGATAATATAGTCAGTAGACATGTTGTTACAATATTAAATATGTGTGTGTGTCATATATTTACATACACACACGTGTGTGTGTGTATGTGTGTGTGTGTGTGTCTATGTATGTGTGTATGTATATATATATATATACACATTGCATTTTGTAATTGTATAATAGTATTTTTTAAACATAATTAATTAGACACTTTCTCTGCAGTGGGACTCTTGGATTGCCACCTACGTTGTTCTCAAATTTCTTCGGTGTATCAAGTCCGTACATGGAAATAGCTCTGAAATAAACACATATGGCCGTTCCAACAGAACAATTTATCGAACTGATCTCCAGATCGGTCAAGAAGAGGCGTCCAGCAGATATAGATGGTGTTATTTCCTGGCTGCGACGTCGTGCTCAAATACTGCACAAAATTAAAAGAAGTGAGTTTACAGCCTCGTTTATCTCTAAAGCTAATAATATCTTTCATAGGAAAATATGTGTTGTCTTCTTACGTTAGCGGAATTTAAGTTCACAGAATCAAAGACTTTAGATTACATGTAAGGATGGATACTAAGGTGTGGAGCAGTTCAGGGATTAAGGACCATCGTCTGTTATTCTAGTCAGTAGTAAAGTCGACTATGTGGAGAATGAGTTACGGAGGCAATTCGTAATCCCGCATACCGCGTTGGAAAACCATCTGCGGGTTATTTGGCAGCAGACTGCCATGCGTTGATTTTAATAAAATGGTATGAGTGTAATGATGAAAGGCGTGGTTACTGGAGGGACGTGGGTCGACCTGCACGAAGAAGGACACAACAAATTTAAAACACTTTGGATATGAACAAGTAAGAGGCAGGGGAACTGGGAAAACGATCAAGAATCTTCTCCTGTGGGCCATGTTGAAAGCATTGTTCTCCTAAATGATGCTATCTTATCGAGGCAATAGTTATGTAACTATATATGTAAATACAAATGTAATTACTACCGCTGTAATGTGAAATGTTGCGCCTTCCCATAGTCTATGTCAGTGGTTCTCAACCGGTAGGGAATTCTCCCCCCCCCCCCCTCATGGAGGAATTTTAGGGTTTTCAGGGTGGGGGATGAAGACCATTTCAAGATCGTGTTAATACAAGAACCGATTACTTGATATTGTTTTTCCCTTCATACTTTGCAGTTATGTACGTCTCATCCTTCTAAAATTCATTTTATAAAGTAAGTAGACCCACAAATCATGTTTTATGTGGATTTCTAGACTTGTTTTAGTATATGCTATTAAATTTACCTTCCATTTTTACGTATACTGTGTAGAGGTGGGGGGATTTTTAGATAGGAAATATAAAAGGTGGGGGGGGGGATGACGTTCTGAAAATACGGTGAAGGGGGGGCACGGGCAAAAAAGGGTTGAGAACCACTGGTCTAGGTCGTGACATGTGGGCTGGGGGAGTCAGTTATTCCGCGTCGTCTTTCTTCAAAGATAATGTCCAGAAAATTGTTTAAACAGTCTGGTACCCATCGGTACAAGTCTGGATCGACCCTAGACCTCGCAGACTGGATAAACAAACCACCCTCCCTATTCTGGAGATAGAACCCAGTCACTGTCATGGCAAGAGCACGAACTGTTATACGTATGGAGACAATTATTATTGTCATTGCATCTTATTTGGGCAGTTATTTCGGTTACTACATTGTAATTAGATAGTTATTACTGTAACTGCATCCTATCGATATAATTATTTCTTTATGCACAATTGACATCATCATCATCATGCTCAATGTAAATTGGCGTAAACTTTCATCTCTCCACAGATCTCCAACTTGACTGTTCTGGATTTGTTCTACTGATCACATAACTCGATGCTGATCTTAGACCATCAAACATCATTTCTTTCGATCTGCTTCTTCCACTTCTCAAACTGATCTTTCCTGTCATCAGGACATTTTCCTGTCCATGTCTTCTCACTACATGACCACATAACACTGTCTATTTGTTGTAGCGATGTAAAATATGTTACGTGTATTAGCAGTTTTCAGGCACTGGTTGTTATAGTAGATTTACACTTGGATTGCCTCCATATAAAAATCAATATCTCAGTAACCAACTGAGGGAAAATGATGTTATTTGGCATATAACCTTACCATTATGTCAACCCAACAAAATATTTTTTTTTCTGGAGATTGTACAGCAGATTTCAATGTTTGTTTATATGCGGTATATAATTT
The DNA here is from genome assembly GCA_014155875.1 of Cepaea nemoralis. Classification (NCBI taxonomy): domain Eukaryota; kingdom Metazoa; phylum Mollusca; class Gastropoda; order Stylommatophora; family Helicidae; genus Cepaea; species Cepaea nemoralis. The sequence goes on from JACEFZ010025767.1 coordinate 103,020, forward strand.
ACGGGTCAGAGATTAAGTCCATAATTTTAAATGTATTACACCTTCAGCCAGAAAATCAGCGTTCAATGTTGAATATTCTCCGTGGTTCACGAGATTGGCCTTATGGCATTAACACCGCGCTGTTTAAACTCGGAGTGTTCAGAGGTGTCGTTAATGTGGGTTCTGATATATTTTTTTTTTTAAAATCTTACCACTTATCGCTAACATTGGACTGTGTGAATATTGTTTAATGGGATTGAATGTGGAATTTTGTACACTTCAAAGCATCGTTATGAAGTTGTACATATATTTCTGTCAAGAAGCTGATCGCAGGAAAATGTTTCATACTGTTACAAATTCCCAAAAAAGAACAGTGCATGTATTGGGTTTGAGTAAACGGTCATTTCGTCGATGGGTGCAAGAATCTGGACTTAAACCACCACGCAATAACTAAACGGTAGGTAGAAAGGCTATTGTAGGCAGCTTTGACAAGGATGTCATAAGGCGAGCTATTATAAAAATGCTGGATACCAAACAAACAGTGATTGTAAGAACACTTCGGGTTTGGTTGAGAAAGAACATTAACATAGAGCTATCCAAAACAACTTTGTGGAAGATTATAAGGATATTAGGCTTCACTTTAGAAAGTACAAGGGACGTAGAAATATCCTTTGCGAGCAACCGCAATTAGGAGCCATGAGAAGCAGATACCTACGTGAAATAAGGGAAATGCGCAAAGAAAATTATGGCATAGTGTATTTGGATGAAACGCGGATCAATGCGCACCACACAAGTGATAAGGAATGGCAGTCAGTGGGTGGAAAGATAAAGCGATATGTGCCCAGTAGTATAGGACAACATTTGGTCATGGCCCATGCTCTTAATACGCATAATGGCTTATTACAGAATGTTGGACTCGTGTTCGTATCAAAGAAAGGGCTTATCATAAGAAGATAAATGGTAATGTATTTAGAGATTGGATCGAGAATAAAGTGCTTCCATGCCTATATAAACCGTCATGTCCAATTATGGACAATGCATGATATCAAAGTTGTTGCCCAAGAAAACAAAATACCTACAGCATCGAGCACAAAGGGAGCAATAAAGATATGGCTCGGATGGAAAACATACCATTTCCAGAAACGTATTTATAGCTATAATTGTTATCCCTTGTAAAACAGACGCAAAACAGCAAGAAATATCAAATCGACAAGTTGATAGAAGAGCATCGTCATGGGTGCTTGAGACTTCCGCCTTACCATTCTCGTTTTAACCCTATATAACTTGTTTGGACTAAAATTAAAGGACAGGTGGCAACTGACAATACTATATTCAAATTGTTTGACGTCAAGATACTAACCCAGTCCGCGGTATTAAATATTGATAAAAGTTAGTGGAAAAAATGTGAGGACCATGTTTTGAAAGAGGAGAATGACTATTGGAGAAAGGATGGATTGAATGTTATGCAACCGAGAGCAGTCATCAGTCTACTTTAATCGTGCGACACAGATTAAGGTCTGGGCAGATCGCAGACATTAATCCACATGCACACCTACTTGGATATTATTGTTCCAACTATTCAGAAGAAGAACTGCAGGCCCTTAACATGACAGCATCGGCACAAACAATACAACTTGTCAATAGCAACAGTTTGTATTCCACAGTGATGAATTTTCAATTCCGTAATCCCTCAATGGTGACAAACAACTGACATTGAAAATAAAAAAAGCTGTAGACACATTGAATACCAACTGAAGAGTAATATTGTGGTGGGAACTGACATATTGTGGCATAACAAGAAACGTGAGAAGAAACACGTTGTGAAATTAGGGGACAACACACGAACATACGAATAATTCTATAAATTTCAATGAAAAGAGGACCACCATCTTGACCGTTATGAAGGAAGCCCACTACAGAGACATTCACAGCTATATTCGTCGTGCAAAAAAGGTAATCATGTTCCGTCTGAGCAGAGTAGACATTGCACCCACTCCCATACGAATCTGGATACGCCTTGTGTCGTCATCTGAATTGGCGGGGAATTCATTACTGTAAAACAAGTTTGTTAGCTAGAAATCACTAGTTTTTCACCAAAACATCAAAGAAATGTCGCCGCTTTCCATGAATTAAGTTGCTTTTGAACCTATCAAAGACATATTCCTTGGGTGGGGGTAAATATAAGACGGCAGTAAAAATTTCATAACGATGCAACAGACAGTTTTCAAAATAATTGATCGTGAATGACGGCATTCATTTCTGGACAGACTATAATAGCTTTGCCAGTATGAGGTACTCTCTTCATTAGTCTCAAAAAGCATATTTTCGATGTATCCGGGATCGTGCAAATGTACTCTTTTGCATTCCGAGATGTATTGATATACAATAGAAGATTGATTGATTGATTGATTTAGGAACCGACATCACAGTATTCGGGTCATTCCCATAAGCGCTCCGTCCCTATCCTCAGCAGCCAGCGATGAGTTCCAACCCCAATAGTACCAGTAGCAATCTGATTATATGTGCGTCTCGCCTTTCCTCTAAGCGTCGAGCATCGGCCAGACCCCCTCGTCACTCCACGCTGTCGCATTCTTGCCAGACCATAGTGATCCATTTGCTCCTCCGAGGTGTACACGTGCTCCCACAAGGCCGCAACCACGTCTGCCTTATCATGCATCAATACTCCACCAAGTTTTGCAGAGCCAGCCAATCTGTCTGCCTGTACATTCCCCAACACACCAGCATGCCCCGGAGAAAATATCCAGACGATGCTTGCCACCCGTGACTTGCGAAGCGAAGCACGCCACTCGGCACGGAGCTTGCCAGTCCTCACCCTACTCAGCATGCTTTCTGAGTCAGTTACAATCACGATGTGTGTGTGTGTATCGTATTCTCCATCCAGCGGAAAGCTGCACTGACTGCCTCCACCTCCATTCTTAAGCTAGATGTTGTGGTATCATATGCCAGGCTCTCCAAACGTCGACCATTAGCCTTTGCCAAGAAACCCCAGGCACTTCTACTACCTCTCAACACCGAACCATCTGTGTAGATAATCACATCACCCGGGCGAGCATTATCCTGAATTAGTTGCTGGATTTCCACTTCCGTGGCCCCTGCTGGCCACTCCCTGCACTCCCGGCTCAATGTGATTATAACTCTGCACAAGTCTGACTGCTCCGCTGGCACTCTGACCCACTCCTCTCCTCGCCTAATGTTCTCCAAGGGGCACACCTGTCTGATCGTATCCTCCGCCTGAGCCATCCATGATTTCCCTCTTATCAGTCGCTGGCCCTTAACTGCGTCCAGCGCCTCATGCAACGGGTGATCTGTGTCAGCAGCTACTCTGAGGTATGCCTTCGCCTGCATCACCTTGAGCCTACCAGCAACAGTCAGCAAACCAAGGATGTACCGCATACACACCACTGGGGTGTCTCTGGTGCATCCCAGAATGACCCGCATAGCCTCGTTCTGTATGCGCTCCAATCTCACCAGCTGACTCTTTGAGACAGTGAGCAGTCCTAGTCCATAATCAATCGCTGAGAGGATCAAGTGCTGGTATAGTCTGAAAAGCATTCTCTGCTCTATGTCCATTGCAGCCATAGTTTTAAGTGCGTTGAGTCCCTTTTGAGATCTTGTCACAACCATCTCCACATGATCCTTGAAGGACAGGCTCCTGTCAAATGTGATTCCCAGATACTTCAGTTTGTTCTCTCTGTTGACGCTTCTACCATCTATCGTGAGGCTTGGAACATCAGCTCTCACAATTCTGTTGTCCAGAGAGCACCACAAAACAGCTGCCTTTTCCGGGTGGATGACAGCACCCATTTCAGTGCACCAGTCAATCACTTTGTCTACTGTCGCCTGTAGCTCCTGGGCTATTTTCTCCCTATCTCTCCCCTGCCTATATGCAAGAATATCATCTGCAAATGTTAGTATCCTTCCAACTCCTGGTGCTTCTAGGTTTGAAATTTTGCTCGTATACATGGTAAAGAGCACCGGTAAGATTCCGGATCCCTGTGACAGTCCCGGGGTTAAAATATGTGGCTCTGAGGTCCATGCACCCAGACGGAGAGCAATCAGACGAGAATGTAGGACGGCCGCTATCCAGTTCACTAACCAGGGACTGACCCCCTTCTCCATCAGTGCGGTCATCAAAGTATCATATCGAACTCTATTGTACGCATCCTCGAGATCAAGCGCTGCCGCCATCGTTTCTTGTCTACTCAAGAACCCCTCATAAACGTCACAGGCAAAAATGGCTGCATTTGACCAGGTATCTTTTCCTGGCCTGTAGCTCCCCACGCCTCTTGGAAGAAGCTTCCGCCTTTCCAAAACCTCTTGCAGCTTGACAGCAACTATCTTCTCTAAACCCTTCTCAAATGTATTTTGAAGGGTGATGATCCTAAATCCGCTAAGCTTTGAATGATCCTTGAACGGTTTTGGGAGAGGGATGAGATAACTGTGTACCCAATCCTGCGGTACTGATGCTGTCCTAATGCTCTGGTTAAAGCAGTCGGTCATCTCCTTCAGGTCTACATCGCTCAAAGCCTTCATGTGGCCATACCTGACCCCATCAGGCCCTGGTGCCGTGTCTTTTGCCTTTTTCAAAATATGTTTAACATCTTCAACCCGTATGATGTCTTCATAAGGCATATTCTTTATGGTGCCAGATAACTCCTCTCTAACTGCATCCCTGGTGTCCACATCATCATGATTGGTCTGCTCTAAAAATCTCTGGAGAAACGCCTCCCTTTCTCTGTGTCTGTTGTCACGCGCACACCATCATCTCTATAAATTGTTCCCACTGTCATAGGCCGATCTTTTCTTTGTATTTGTCTGTGCAGTTTCCAGAACTTTCGCAGTGTTTTATCACCTCCAATCTCATTCATGAAACATTCCCATTTTGCCTTTTTGGCCTCTGCAGCACAGCGCTTGAAAACCTCCACCTTGTCTTTCTTGACATTTTCCGCCGTGTCCACTTCCTCTCGTGAGCTTCTGGGTGTCTGTCGCACTTTCCTTAGCTGCTTCACTGCAGCTCTCTTTGCTTTCCAAGCCTGGTCTACTTCTGGGGTCCACCATGGGGGCTGCAAAAAAGGATTTTTAACAGCCCTGTTGCATGCCCCCTGTCTGAGGCGTCCAAGAAGGCTGTCGGTCCACTCATACCGGAAGGTCTTGCGCGCTCTCCCAGCCTTAACTTTCCTGGATTTAGAGATCAGAACTGAGCATGGCATGTGATCACTCCCATGGTCATTCAAAACAGTCCACTTTACATCAAGGACTGATGACTGGGAGACAAGTGCCAAGTCAATAGCTGTGTCCGCATCGCCAGGCCTCATTGCCATTCTAGTCGGCCTACCATCATTTATGCAGACCACATCGGAGTCCACCATGGCATCCGCAAGGGCAATTCCCTGTCGGTTTTCTCCACTGCTGTCCCAATCTCTGTTCCTCGCATTGAAGTCTCCACATATGAGTAGCCTATCACCTGGTAATTCCTCCAATTCCTTAAGCCAGTCCCAGTGTTCCTTTCTGACAAAACAGTCCACTGTGGCATATACATTTATGATGTTCCAACTTAAGCCCCCAATCTCCATTTGTATACCCTGGACCTCTCTTGCACTGTGATTCCACTGGCTCAAGTCAAGTACCACATGCTTCACTCCTTCCTTCACCAGCAGACCTTGCCCACGTCTCATCTGCCCAGTAGGGTTTATATAACTGGCGTACCCAGGGCAATGGTATTTGTCTGTATTTAGCTCCTGGAGCATGAGGACATCAAAATCATATATTAGCCTCCCCAATACAGGACCTCTCTGCCTGGCACTACGACAGTTCCAATATCCCACTCTTAGATGGTTGAGACCTAGTCTCTCCACTTTTCGTCTTGTTCTCGTGGCGCCTGCCCTCCTATTTCTATGCCTTCTTCTCACACCATTTCTTCGTCTTCTCCTCCTCACTCTCTCTTCGCTAGCCCCTGAAAAATGTGTCAAGCGCAGAGCACGTGCGCCGTAGCTCCGGCGACGATTCCCTTGTTTAAATAATACCATATACCACAAAGTTTGGAGATTGCAGGAAATGAGTGGTCACCCTAGTAGAGCCTGCTTGCTAGGGAAGGGGCAGGGGATGTCCCTCAGGAGTCCATACACCTGGCGCCGCCCCGCTCGCATACCAGACGTTCCACGTTCACGGCCAACTCACCCGTGGCCATTCAGTCCTCGGCTCGTAGGTCCACCTTCAACTTGGGGGTTTATAATCGGAGTTTTCCATCTCCTAGATTGGCTGTTGTTATAGCTAACGGGCCCAATCTTCAATGTAATTTTAAATCTCTATTTCTGACACTCAATGAAAGTCATTTATTAAATAAGATAATTTCATCTTCTGAAATTAAGCTTTTGCTTAGCCAATTCTTCTCTGCATCTATGTCATGTATCTTCTCTTTTATGTTTTCATTGTCCCAAAACAGTTGAATGCACTGAATTATATTAATACATAGTCGTTATTAAATGACATGATTATAAACAAAGAGCTTATACAATTGTTTAACTGTTGTCGACTCCTTTTCTACTAAATGTCATCTGAGTATTTATTAAACCTACCTGATACAGGAGATGTTGCTGAGATTATCAAGTACTGTCAATACGAGAAAGCGGTTCGAGATGAAATCATTGTTCAACAAGGAGAACATGCTGATTGGTACGTTGGTTTCATTATGTTCACTATTAACTCTCCTTCACCGCTTCTCTGTGTCTCTCCTTTTCTCCGTCCTTTTCATTCAATCTCTCTCTACCATTGTCACTCTGGCTTCTCTCTCTACCTCTCTCACTGCCCAGCTCTCCATGCTTTTCTCTAATGCTCTCGGCCTATAATTAACTCTCCCTCTTTATTTTTTACAAATCCCTCTACTCGATGGGGATTCGAGCATGTGACCAAGAGTCAGAGGCATGGATCTAGTTAAGTTTACTTTTTACTCCATCTCTATACTTCATTACTTTTCTGTCTAATTCTTTATTTACGTCAAACTCAAGGGAATGACAAATACATTCACATATATTAATGATCTAACTTAGAAAGAAAATAAGAAAAGGAATTGCAAATCATAGTACACAAAAGACAACACATAAAATATAAGATCCGAGTTATGGTACTTCATCAGTGCATCATATTTTAATGCAATGGTAAGTATGTATTGAGAGGTCGGGATGGTTGAAATATTTAACGCTCGTAAACTTTCACTTCTGGCGTAGTGAATTCGTCCCACACACCGGTCAACTGGTCTTAGATGTTGGCTTCTCTGTCAGAAAACAGTGGCAAACTACTGAGTGTAAAATTTTCAGTCAATCACAAACAGCCAATATGCTTTTTTTTAATTTTTATTTTCATATATATATATATATATATAGTATATATATATATATATATATATATATGTGTGTGTGTGTATATAATGTTTGCATATCCTTTACAGGACATTGCTGTCAGCATCAGCATCTTTCAGCTGATTGTTGATTTCTTGGCAAGATTACGCTCAGTAGTTTGCCATTGCTATCTGAGCGTCCGGCTCACATACCCCGTAAGTTACCGACTCGATTCGAACCACTGCTGATTGTCACCGTCATCACCTTACTTACGAGAGTATACGAGATTACGGAGAAAAGTCGTTAATATCTAGGCCAGCAAGCCGGTATATATATATATATATATATATATATATATATATATATATATATATATATATATATATATATATATATATATATATATATATATTTACGTTTCTTAAAGACAATTTATAATTGTTCTACATTCGTTTCCAAACTACATCCGTTTCCGTTTACAAATATCAGCAAACGTTCTCAATCCTCAGCATGCTCATTGTTCTGCGTGGATCTGCTCTGGCTTACATGGACACAGTTAGTGGCGAAGAAGACCCGATGATGCCTTCTTCCACAACGTTTGCAGGACTGCGTGCTACTTCTACAGCTGGCAGGCGACAAAGAAGAAAATTGTCAGACCGCACAGGTTTAGGGAAATACATCGTCAGATACAGTGGGTGTCTTCGTTATTGTAGCAGCTTAAGTAATCAATTGTTTGTTTACAGTATTAATACAGTATTGTTCTTGTTTCTTTCCTACCGTTTTTCTTGTCAGCATTCTGGACAAGAATTTAATGTGTGAGTTATGCATAAAATGATGTTTGTTGCCTCCGGTACCCCCTTGTTCCATCTCTTGCTCAGTTTCCGCTGTCTTAATGTCAGTGTGTTGGAGTTCAGGTAGCCTTGTTAGATGATCGAACCATCTGACATGCTGTTTCGATAAACTTATATCTTTTTTTTTTAGTCGTTGGATCAACATCACGGCACACGGGTTTAACCCCATAAGTGCTCCGTTTTCCTCCTAACTCAAACCTGAGTCTGGAGAAACTCAGCTCAGTGCACGAACTCCGTAGCACACAGCGAGGATCCTGAAATACTTTGGGTAGATTTTTAACTCGAAATTTTGCCCGGGCCGCGCCGTTAGGCTACTCTTTTTCGATTTCCAACTGCCAAGGGATTTTTTACGTGCGCAACAATACACATGGGCGTCCGATCTCACTACCCAGAGACCAGGGGAAATTACTGGAAGTCCACGTGGATTTTTTAAATAAATCCCGGTCCTCACCTGGGCCTGAACTCGGGACTTCCAGCACTCGAGGCGGACACCATACCTCGAGACCACTCAGCCCCCTTTGCTTATATTGTGCCCACAAGTTTTCAGATGTTATCAATACCGAAGGTATCTTATCATCGTAACTTTATGTGTAATGAGTGCATAGGTACGTAATTTTTAGGCTTCCGTCAACATAACCATTTCATGTTAAGAATTATCAGGGAAAAGACGTGTGTGCAGCAGGAAGAACGAATGGGTGCGCATCAAGTACTCTTCGTGTGTATATATATGGGGTCGGCCTCTACTACGATACACAGATGTGGGTAAGAGGGACGTGACTGATATAGACATTGATACTGCACCTTGGGAAAGAGTCGCAACTGACCGTGTTGCATGAGGAGCAAAGATCAGAAATGGATTAAAGACAAAGGAGAAAATGATTGCAGATAGGTCACACACTGAGCATTTGAGACGTAAGATTGTGCATGATAATGGAAATGACCATGTGTTCACATCTGGTCTGATCAGTCACACTCGCTACCGCCATGGGTTGTAGCTATTAAGCCTTTTTAAAGCATAATGTAACACTATAATTATTGAATGTCAAGACTGTATGGTGCCAGCAGCAACAGTAGTAGTAGTAGTAGTAGTAGTAGTAGTAGTAGTAGTAGTAGTAGTAGTAGTAGTAGTAGTAGTAGTAGTAGTAGTAGTAGTAGTAGTTGTAGTAGTTAGTAGTAATATATATATATATATATATATATATATATATAATATATATATATATATATATATATATATAAATTGCGATCTCCGTCTGTCTGTCTGTTCTGTCTGTCTGTCTGTCTGTCCTTGTCTGTCTGTCTGTCTGTATGTATGTCCATATGTCCTTTATGCGCTCGCGAACGGCCCATCCGATTGAGATGAAATTTTCTACACAGTCTTCCTTTCGTTCCAGCGCAGCCCACTGTCATATTTTTTTAGTGTGAAATCGGCTGCTTACCCAATATTATTTCATTTTTCATTTTTCATTATAATTTCATATATCTCAGGGGACCTTAACTCTGTAAAAGTTATTTCAAGGGGCATAACTTTTCTGTATAACTTATAGTCATATTGTGGCATCGTTTTCAAAGATTATAAACTCTTTGTCCATAGTTATGTACCGGCATATGAGTTACAATAAATAATGATACAATCTGTAAGGCATTTTCAAAGTTTTCATAAAAATAATACATAATGCATAACATTGTAACTCATCTTTTTTTGCTTAAAGAATGAATAAATAATAGTTACCTTATCTCTATCAAGTTTGAAGATTTTATATTTCTTTACACTGTCGCCAACTCTAAGAAGACATGGAACAATTTCAGCCATTATTAAATCTACAGGCATATGCGTTATATTCCTCCTCCTCCTCTCCCCTCCTCCACCTCCTACACTCTTCCTCTTCTCCTCCCCCTCCTCCCTCTCCCTTCTCCATCCTCCTCTTCTCTCTTTCTCCTCCTCCTCCCTCTTCCTCTTCCCAGCTCCTACGCCTCCTTTTTCTTCTTCTTCTGCTGCTGCTTCCGCTGCTCCATTTACCCAAGTTAATTGTTGGGGAAGATGTAAAGATCTTTAAAGTGCTCTTTCTAATGCTTTTTTGTAAGTTGGTCTTCGTTTATCTAAGGTTGTTCTAACTGCAACCAATAAATGATTAGACAGACAGACAGACAGACAGACAGACAGACAGACAGACAGACAGACAGACAGACAGACAGACAGACAGACAGACAGACAGACAGACAGACAGACAGACAGACAGACAGACAGACAGACAGACAGACAGTCGGGAACGGGAACTTATATGACTACTCATATGAGTTAAATGAGATGCTCCCCATAAGGGGCTGGGCGAAGCCGGGCCGGATCAGACAGATAGACAGACAGATAGACAGACAGACAGACAGACAGACAGATAGATAGATAGTCGGGAACGGAACGTGAGCTTATATGACTACTTATATGAATTAAATGAGATGCTCCACACCAGGGGCTGGGCGATGCCGGGCCGGGTCAGACAGACAGACAGACAGACAGACAGACAGACAGGCAGGCAGACAGTCGGTAACGGGAACGGGAACTTATATGACTACTTATATGAATTAAATGAGATCTCCCCACCAAGGACTGGGAGAAGCCGGGCCGGGTCAGACAGACAGACAGACAGACAGACAGACAGACAGACAGACAGACAGACAGACAGACAGACAGACAGTCGGGAACGGGAACTTATATGACTACTCATATGAATTAAATGAGATGCTCCCAATAAGGGGCTGGGCGAAGCCGGGCCGGATCAGACAGATAGACAGACAGATAGACAGACAGACAGATAGATAGTCAGGAACGGGAACGTGAGCTTATATGACTACTTATATGAATTAAATGAGATGCTCCACACCAGGAGCTGGGCGATGCCGGGCCGGGTCAGACAGACAGACAGACAGACAGACAGACAGACAGACAGACAGACAGACAGACAGACAGACAGACAGTCGGTAACGGGAACGGGAACTTATATGACTACTTATATGAATTAAATTAGATGCTCCCCACCAAGGACTGGGCGAAGCCGGGCCGGGTCAGACAGACAGACAGACAGACAGACAGACAGACAGACAGACAGACAGACAGACAGATAGACAGACAGGACAGACAGACAGACAGACAGACAGACAGACAGACAGACAGTCGGTAACGGGAACGGGAACTTATATGACTACTTATATGAATTAAATGAGATGCTCCCCACCAAGGACTGGGCGATGCCGGGCCGAGTCAGACAGACAGACAGACAGACAGACAGACAGACAGACAGACAGACAGACAGATAGACAGACAGACAGACAGACAGACAGACAGACAGACAGTCGGTAACGGGAACGGGAACTTATATGACTACTTATATGAATTAAATGAGATGCTCCCCACCAAGGACTGGGCGATGCCGGGCCGAGTCAGACAGACAGACAGACAGACAGACAGACAGACAGACAGACAGACAGACAGACAGACAGACAGACAGTCGGTAACGGGAACGGGAACTTATATGACTACTTATATGAATTAAATGAGATGCTCCCCACCAAGGACTGGGCGAAGCCGGGCCGGGTCAGCTAGTATATATATATATATATATATATATATATATATATATATATATATATATATATATATATATATATATATATATATATATATATATATATATACCTGCGTGCGACTATTCTTCATAACTTTCTTTGCCCTTTTATTCCCCATTGGTGTATAGGGACTCAACCAACACGCATCAAGCCGTCATATCTGTTGCTATTTCTTGCAGCTATTTTTCAATGCCTCTCCCATATAGCTCATCTCTATCTTTAATGATCATCTCCTTGTGTTTTAGTATCCCACTATTTTCGTTCGCCTTGTGGGCTCCAGACAAAGGAATGTCTAGTAATATCTTAAGTTTTTGTAAATGTGTCTCATCCAGCGCCAGCGCTTTTTCCTCAACTAATGATTTCTTTGAATTTGTTCTATTCGTTCAATATGTTCTACATAATGATTTTGTTATACCAGTTTAGTCACGCTGTTTTGTGTGACTATCTATTTGGATGATACTATTTGCGTTTACCTGATGCATCTTATATTAAATACGGGTGAACATTTCATTATACTGCAGTAGTAGTACCAGTTACTAGTTATACCAAATGCTCCTTATTACATAAATGGCTACTGGGGAACTGAGTTTGTAGACAAATGTAAAGTGTATAATAACAGGTATCCTTTCGTGTACCGGCTTTGTCGCGAAGGGATTACGAATACAATTCGTAATCCCGAATACCGCTTTCGAAACCCAGCTGCGGGCGATTTGGTTGCACACCGCTTCGGCGTTAGTTTCCCTACAATGGTATGAGTGCCAGTCGTTCAGAAGGCAATGACAATCTACTCAACGTAAACTCGTCAAGAATAACAAGCAGCCAATAAGACGCTGCAGTTGACTGCTACGTTCTGAAAAGAATATCTAACTAACTTTGCCGAATCAACTACAAAGTGAAGTTAACAAGATATAATCAATATATAATTTAAAGTTAATTAAATAAAATCAGCATACAAAGGTATATTTAACAATTCATGGGTATGTCTACAGCCTGGCCCTGCAGCCAGCAGGGTTAGGATCGGCTAGCCTCTCCCAGCAGAGGTAAAGAGTGAAAATTAGTAGCCTGCCGATGACCCGCAGACTGCACAAGTCAACCCCCACCTCCACGTGGTGTAGACCGGGAAACCATGACCTAGCTATGGCTAACGGGGCTATACGGGGTGGATTCCCTGTGGTCAGATGTCTGTAATAAACCCGCGACTGGCCTAGCAATCCTGAGGGGATCTTCATACTGCTCGTAGAAATTCTAAGAAGTATAAACGGACTGGCCCCAAATGGATATAGACCCGGCAATGTTAATGGACTACGAGATAGATCAGCGATTTAAACATAGGCACAATGAACGTCTGCGTTTCAATAGTAAAGAAGAATAACTTATAGAAACAATGGGAGAGAGGAAAATTGGACTGATGGGAATAGCGAACACCAGAATAAAGAGGGAAGTGTGCAAGGAGCCCCACCACAGTTACACGTTTCTCTACTCTGTAATGGAACGGCAGTAACAAAGGCATTTGATTTGGTCAGTCGTGAGGGTCTGATCAAGGCACTAAAGAAGATTGGCTGCCCACCAACTCTTCTGTCCATTGTGGAATCGTTCCACACAGGTATGAAGGGTATAATCAAGTTTGATGGTGCAACTTCTGAAGAGTTTGAAATCAAGAGTGGAGTTAAGCCTCTTCGGAATATAATTTTCACTTCTACTGAAATATGCCTTTCGTGATCAGGATGATGGTACATTCACTCACGCTCAGATGGCGGCCTTTACAATGCTCAGAAATTGAAGGCCAAGACCAAAATTAGGAAGGTTCTGATCAGAGAGTTGCTTTTAGCAGATGATGCTGCAGTTACGACCTACTCTGGGGAAGAATTGCAATGTCTACTATCTGCATTCTTCAATGCTTGTTCCGAATTTGATTAAACAATTAGCAAAAAGAAGACACAGATTATGTCACAGGGTGCACATGGGGTACCATCAATCTTTATTGACGACTGCGAACTACAGATGGGAAACCATTTTACATATCTAGGATCAGTGGTAAATAGCAAATTATCCCTAGATCAGGTAATCAACATCCGGATTGGTAAGGCAGCAACAACAATGAACAGGTTAAGAAAAAGAGTCTGGGAGAACAGGAAGCTTACTGCCAAAAGTCCTTGTCTATCAAGCCTGTGTCCTTAGTACTCTTCTTTATGGCAGTGAAACCTGGACAACTTACTCACACCAAGAGAAACGTTTAAACAGCTTTCATATGCGGTGTCTGCGAAGAATTCTTGGTATTAAGTGGCAAGACAAAATCACAAATACTGAAGTATTGGAAAGATAAGGTTGTGTGACGGTTTATTCCATGCTCAGTCTTCGTAGACTTAGATGGATAGGACATCTTAGGAGGATGGATGATGGTAGAATACCAAAGGACATCCTTTTTGGTAATTACGGATGGGTAAGAGATATCAGGGTCGGCCTCTACTACGATACAAAGATGTGTGTAAGCGGGACATGATTGATACAGGTATTGATAATGGACAGTTGGAGCAAGTCGCCGCTGAACGTGTTGCATGGAGAGCAAATATCAGAAATGGAATAAAGACAAAGGAGAAAATTATTGCAGATAAGTCACACACCGAGCGTTTGACAAGTAAGATGGTGCATGATAGGTGGAAATGACCACGAGTTTCACATGCACCCACTGTGAACGAACATTTACAGCGCGAATTGGCCTTATCAGTCACATTCGCTACCGTCATAGGTAAAAGTTATTATGCCTTTTTAAAGCAAAAACTATCGTCTGTCAAGACGGCAAGGTGCCAATGATGAGTGGAACAGCAAGAAAGGGCAAGACACGGTGTGGGAACGTCATTGAGCAACGGCTAGCAAGATGAATACTCATCATCATCAAGTGCCGTGTCGGCTGGCGTAGGCGTTCATGGCTCTCCATAGATCTCGGTCTTTGGTTTTCTGGATGAACTCTGCTGCTGATATTCCTCCATGACACCGTCTCAATCCATCCAGCATCATTTCTCTTGGTCTGCCTCTGCCTCTCTTCCCCTCGATCTTTCCAGCTGGTACGATGTTCTCCAATGCCTCTCTTCTCATCACGTGACCGAAGAAAGATATTTGTCTCTGTCTTATTGTTGTATATAATGTTCTAGTTTCATTAGCCTGTTTCAGGCAGTCGTCGTTAGTTACTCTGGCAGTCCAAGGAATTCGCAACATTCGTCTCAGGAACCACATCTCCGATGCTTCTAATTTCTTCTTATTTGTTCATTTACATTCCAAGATTCACTACCATACAGCAAAACTAGTTCTACATAGCATTTCAGCCCCCTCTCTTTCTTACATTCAGTGATTGTGACTTATTGCATAAGATACTCTTCATTTTCTGAAATTAGAAATAAAATATATATCATAAAGAATCATATCAGTGAGAAAAACAGAACAAAAAATTACAACATATGTACAAATGTACGCACCATGTTATACAAACATAAATGAGCAAGAATGCGAGGAATTCTACGAAGACATCCGTGACGTGCTAAATAAAATAGATAAGAAGGACAACATCATAGTTATGGGAGACTTCAATGCAGGACTAGGAAATAACAGAGCAGGCATAGAAAAATATCTTGGAGCATTTGGAGATCAACATAATGAAAGAAATGGTAACGGAAGTAGACTGATAGGGCTATGCAGCCAACACGATTTCTATATAACAAACACATTCTATAAACATAAAGACTCACAAATATACACCAGGTATAAATGGAACGATCTAGATAATAAAAGTCAAATTGATTTTATATTAACAAGAAATAACAGAAAGCTTATTAGATGCAAGGGCAGTGTCCATCTTGAGTACAAACACACACAACAAAGCAGTCGTTGCCACAACAAGAACCATCAGAAGAAGAAAGCAAAGACCAGGAAAATTCATATAATGTGAATCAGTAAACTAAAGAAAAACATCAACGACGAGACAGTGAGGGAAAATTTTGAGACAGAACTAACTGAAATCATTGTAAATTACCTATAGAAAGAACAACAGTGGAAGAAGAATGGGATATGTTCAAATCAAGCATTTTAAATACTGCAAAAATAACACGCTTAACCACGAAAACACGCAAAACACGGATAAAGACAATAACAAGTTGGTGGAATGCAGAGGTAAAGAAAACTGTAAACGACAAAAAGGAAACATATAAAAAAGTGGTTGAAGAGCAAACATGAACGTGATTATATAGAATATGGAATAGCGAGAAGACACGTGAACAGAATAGTAAAAAAAAAAAGTTTGCATATCCTCTATAGGACATCACTGTCAACATCAGCTTCTTTCAGCTGATTGTTGATTTCTTAGCAAGATTACGCTCAGTAGTTTGCCATTGCTTTCTGAGCGACTGGCTCACATACCCCGTAAGATACCGACGCGGTTAGGACCGCTACCGATTCTCACCGTCGTTACGTTACTCACGAGAGTATACGAAATTACGGGAAAAGTCGCTAACCCAAAGGCCAGGGAAACCGGCGAACAGAACAGTAAGGAGAGAAAAACAAAAAGACTGGGAGGAGTATGGAGAAACCCTAAATAACAACTACAAGGAGGCAACTGGAAACTTCTACAAAATGATAAGTGCAATGAGAACTAGAAGAGAACCTTGTGACCCAACTGAAATAATTAACAGCGAAAATGGAGAACCAATAAGTGAACAAAAACAAATCATAGTAATATGGAAACAGTACTTCGAACAACTTCTCAACATCCCAACAGATGTCGCAGGAATTCAAGAAACCGACACAGATGCCACCGAAGAACTAGAACCAGACATACTGAAAGAAGAAATTATAGAAACGGTCAGATTAGCCCATTGAACAAAACACCGGGACAAAGTGAAATAACAAATGAACTAATTAAAGCAGCATGATAAGTAGGAACAGCGTGGCTACATATACTATTCAGTAATGTTTGGGTAGAACAACAGACACCGCGAGACTGGGGAAATGTCATAATTATCCCAGTTTGGAAAAATCAAACGCAGCAAAAGGGACTGCACACAATACAGAGGCATTTTTCTTTTGAGTGATAATAGGAAAATATTTTGCGAAATTCTTGAGAAAAGATTACGAACTACTATAGAACCCCAGCTAAGCGAAACACAGCTTGGATTTAGAATAAAACAAAGGATGCCATTTTCACTCTTGGACAACTTATCGAAAAATCAATCAAATTCAATGAAACGCTCTACTTAGCTTTTGTCGACCAAAAAAGGCATTTGATAGAGTAGATAGAAACAATCTATGGGAAGTCCTTAAACAATATGAAGTGGGTACACATCTAACAAACCTATGTCGAAGCTTATACAACAACAGTGAATGTATAGTGAGAGCAACTGGAGGACACTCAGAACCCTTCACCATAAGATCCGGAGTACGACAAGGTTGTGTCCTGTCCCCTCAATTGTTCATAAAACATGTAGACAACATATGTAAAGAAACCAGCCAAACAGAGACTGCAAGAACACCGCATGACGAGAACACAGAAGAAGAACCATCTTCCAAATTTTACCATTAGAGAACTCCTGTTTTCGGACGACCAAGCACTAATAGCAAATTCAGAAGCTGAATTACAAGACCTCATGAATAGTCTAACCGAATTGTGTAGGGAACATAACATCAATTATCAGTTATCAGTTGGGGTATCATCATTGCACTCCGGACAGGTCCATAGGTGCTCAGATCCTCCTCCCAGCATATGCATCAGCGTTCGGTAGCTAATAGTGCCAGTTCTGTGTTGGTTGACGAGGCACCTCGTTTTCCCGATGTACCTCTCGTGTCTGGTCGTGCCAATTCTTACTCCCAAGTCTTTCATCTTAGACAGCGATATGGATTCACTGACGTCGAAATACTCTGTACTCGACATATCTTTAAGGACATTAATATCATCGGCACGATCCATGTGCTGGCCATCTGCAGGTGGTGCAGAGCCAGCCAATTTATCAGCTCGTTCATTTCCCTCGACTCCCGCATGTCCCGGGAACATAAAATGAAAATTAGAAGAAGTGAAACAGAGGTATGTAATGACTATAACTAAAGAAGAAAAACAGCATCAACAATTCACCTAAACGAACATCCCTTGAAAAAAGTACACAGTTTGAATTACCTAGGAAGTATAATATCATCAAATGGCAAATCGGAAGACGAGAAATAGATGCAATAAGGCAAATCAACTTCTTTGACAAATGGCACCAATACTAGAGGACAAACATGTATCAATAACTACTAAGAAAGCACTTTACAACACAATCTTCCTACCAACTCTATGCTACCAATGCCAAACCTGGGCAATGACAGAAAAAGAGAAAAGAAACATTACAACAATAGAAATGAGATTCCTGACAAGAATACTCAATGTATCAAGAAGAGATAATATCAAAAATGAAGAAATTAGGACTAAAGTGGGGTTACAACTGCGCTAGATTTAACTAGCTTAACTGTGGCTAGTTTAACTGTGAAGCAAGATGGCGGGACATTTCTTCGTCCCGTAAAATGGAACGTGTTTTTTCTGAAATGTGTATGGATTAAGTGCTTTTTTCGTGGTGAAATGGAGTTCGGACCGTGCAACGGAGTTCGTGCACGCGCGTCCGGTCTTCTTTCGGCGTATCATCGGCGCCCGGTGGCGATAGTTAAGCCTAACATGACGGCCAGACGACCAGCTAGGACACAACGTGGTAAGAGGGCGGGCGCGCGCAGAAGGCGCTTAAAATGTGACAGATTGGGTATCGGAAATGTTCGAGTACTGTACTGGAACTGTGCATCATTTAGTCAACGCCGACCCATTCTTGAAAAACTACTCTACGGAAACGATATTGTAGTCTTGCAAGAAACACAGCTCACCGACGGAACAGTCAAAGTTGCGGGATTTCAGGGTTTCTTTAACAGGCGGCACCTCGGACAGGCCATTCTGGTCCGCGACAACATACTAGTGTCTGAGATCGATATGTCCGCCTGGAACAGCGATGCCCTGCAAGTGCAGGCATTAAGAATAATGACACCAGTGCAGCTTGTAATCGTTAACGTCTATGCGCGAAATGGGAAGGTCGACGTGCGACAATGGCAGAGTTTGTTCGATATGGATGAAAGGCATATCATCTACTGCGGGGACTTCAATGCCAGAGGCAGTCAATGGGGGAATTGCATCACCAATAGACAGGGAGAAGATTTGGAGGACGCCCTGGCATCTGCTGCCCTAATCTGTCTGAATGATGGGAAGGTCACTAGAATGGCCACTCGACCAGGCGACTCTGACAGCATCATTGACTTGGCTCTGGTGTCGCCCACCATCGCACCAAGGTGCCGGTGGGGCACACTGGGATACCACGATAGTGACCACTACCCTTGTGTCATCCTGATCAAGAAAGACGGGGCCATGAGTCAAAGAAACAAGACCAATGCCTTCCCGTACGACACCACTGGTCAAGACGCCATAAGCAAGATCAGAAGAAGGAAACTAACTTCCTCCCGTAGGAGACAAGAAAGATGGCTGCAGCCACCATGGTGGAATGGAGAGGTCGAGAAGGTGTGGCTGGGAAAGAGGCAGGCTGTCAAAGACTGGCAAAAGGCCAGAAAGGCTAACATGCCACAGGTTGAGTTGGCGAACCTGAAGACTGAGGTCGTTAGGACGACGACTTTATTCAAATCCTGCGCCAAACAGGCCAAGGCCGACAAATGGGACGAGTTCTGCAGGAAGGTGTGCTCCGAGCAATCTCTTACGACATTCTGGCGCCTCCACAAGAGCATGAACGGTGCTGCACAACGTAGGGGTATACCAGACTTTCAAGGCACAGACCTCGCATGGAAAAAGTCGGATGCGGATAAAGGTAAGGCCCTTCTTGCACGCTACATAGAACAGACTGACCAGAAAGACGAGCCCGCCAGACAGAGGACCACAACAACACTCTCTCAGTTGTGCGAGGGGGTCGGGACAGACGAAGAATGGACAATCACAGTTGACATATTGCGTGCGATGCTCAAGAAATCACCTAACACCGCCCCAGGCCCAGACGGCATCCGATATGGTGACCTAATGGTGATATCAGATGATGACATGGAAGAACTGGCCAGAGAATTCAACACCAGTATCCAGAGGGGTCAGGTCAAAGAAGAATGGCTACACAGCTACTTGCTGCCGCTGCCAAAACCGAACAAAGACCACTCCAAGATAAGCGGCTACAGAATCATTACGATGCAGAATACTGTTGGCAAGCTACTGGAGAAAATTGTAGCACACAGACTTGCTTGGGACTTGGAACAGCTCGGCTGCTTCCCGCCCACACTTGGAGGATACAGACGCAACAAAGAGTCATGGCTGAATGCGGCGGTCTTTGCTCAAGATGTTTACGAAGGATTTCAGGTCAGAGAAGAGACATGTGCGGCCGCCATAGACTTAGAGGACGCATATAACAGAGTATCTTTCGAGCACTTGATGCAAACCCTCCTCAGACTGAAAGTGCACCCTCACCTTGTACGATGGATAGCTGCAGTTCTACTCCAAAGGAAGGTGGTGCTAAGATGCGGGAGTTGGTCTTCTGAGCCGATAACGATATGTCCAGGATTGCCACAGGGTTCACCACTGTCACCAGTACTATTCAACGTGTATACGGTGCCGATCACTGAACAACAGTTGGATGGGAGGGGTAGGACTCTATCATTCGTTGACGACATCCTCGTGTATCGACAGGGTCGAGATAGACAGGCGGTTGCCAACTATATGCAGGGCGAACTAGATCGAATTTCCTCATGGTGTGCTGATGCCGATGCCCTTGTCAACCCTGCAAAGGCAACGGTTACATGGTTCTCACTAAACAACCATATTGTGAAAACAGACCTGCCGGCAGTAAGAATGGATGGGAGCATTCTGAGTAGAACCCAGTCAATGACATATCTTGGCGTGAGGCTTGATCGTAGCCTGTCCTTCAGAGATCATGTCGATTATGTCATAACGAAGGCTCGAAAAGGTTTGGCAGCAATGAGAGTCATGGCGACTGCCAATATCGAGCAAAGACTGCTATTACTTCTGTTCCAAGGACTTGTGCTTTCACGCATCGAGTATGCCCTGGCCATCCTCACTGTCAGCCCTACACAGATTGGAAGACTTGAAAAGGTACAAAACGAAGCCATGCGCATCATTTTGGGCTGCACGAGAGACACCAGCTGTGTAGCAATGAGATACCTCCTTGACTTCCCGACAATGGAACACAGGATCAAGATCTGGAGAGCTCGTGCATACTTAAAAATAAGTGCAGATGAGCAGCACCCTCTGCATGACGCTGTATTCAGAGAAAAGGGTGACAGGCTAAAGAGGGGCAAATCATGGATGGGTCGGGCGGAAGATGTCGTCGGACAGGTCTGCAGTCTTACCAGTATCAACCCCGGCAAGGAATGGGTGCCGGTGCCTCCAGCTTTTAAGTGTACCTTCTCCTGCATTATCACACTCGACAGACGGTGCAGAGAGCAGAACCCTGCCGCTGTCAATGCAGAGGTTAACGCGCTCATCTATGATCACTCAGATAGCCCCGAAGTGCTCATCTATACAGATGGATCTGTTGTAAAGCAGCAGAGAAGTGCGTGGGCATTTACAGCCCGTTCAGCGGGCCGAACCGTTCAAGAATCCAGTGGTGCCCACTCTATGACCACGAGCAGCATGACGATGGAGGTGATGGCAGTTACACAGGCTTTCATATGGCTGGAATCACAGCATTATACCAACGTGTGTGTACTAAGTGATTCAATGAGCATGATTCAGAAGGTCGAAGCTGGATCTGTACGTAGACAGTGGACTGAGTCGCTGCGGAAGTCTGTTGTCCGCAAAGTCACCTTCATCTTCGTCCCGGGACATGCGGGAGTCGAGGGAAATGAACGAGCTGATAAATTGGCTGGCTCTGCACCCCCTGTAGATGGCCAGCCCATGGATCGTGCCGATGTCATTAACGCCCTTAAAGATATGGCGAGAACAGAGGATTTTGACGCCAGTGAGTCCACATCGCTTTCCAGGATGAAAGACCTGGGAGTAAGAATCGGCACAGCCAGACGCGAGAAGTACATCGGGAAAACAAAGCGCCTCGTCAACCAACACAGAACTGGCACTATTAGCCACCGGACGCTGATGCATATGCTGGGGGGAGGATCTGAGCACCTATGGACATGTCCGGAGTGCAACGAAGATACCCCAACTGATAACTGATAACTGATAACAGAAGGCAGAAAGTCAAATGGTTTGGCCATGTAAGTAGGTTACCAACTAACATTATACCACAACAAGAAATGATATACACACCAGATGGAAGCAGAGGAAAAGGCCGACCACGTAAACGATGGACACATGGAATAACAGAGTCCATGGGAATGTCGATACATGAAGCCCATAAGCGCGCACTCTCCCTCTGTTTATACTTCACCTCGACACCGCAAGATACAAGAGGAACATGATGAGAATGAGGATGAGATGAGATGGATATGTTACAGATTCTAAAGATACGTTTAACGTGTACTCTGTAGTACTGTACCCATCATGTATACCTTGCCTTTTCTTCTCTGAAGGTACCGGGGATCATATTGGAGATGTCTCTCTGCTGAACGCAGACAAGCTCAGAAACAAAACAATTGTGGTCGAAGAGGATTGTGACCTCAGTGATCATTGGCGAGAAATTGTTTGATAAGATACTGAAGGTAATCGTTTGATAAATTGTCACATACTTGGTCTAAGTTTAGTTTGTGTGTTCGCTCGCTATGGACTGAAGCAAAGACCATATGCATGCTACTACTTCTAGTGCAATGCACTGAATTTTGTGTGTGGAATTTCTTCCCGTATTACCAGGGTCCCTCGCCAACAAGCGAAGATGTCCCGACTTGAGAGATACTTGCAATTTACGTTCCCAAGTAAGGACGAGAAGTCTGCATCGTAGTCAAATTTGTGTGTTTTGTTTGAGCTCGCTCGCTTTGAACTCAAGCGTAGTCCATTAATTATTTATAGTATTGATGGACTGAATTGTGCGTTGGATTAGCTTTCCCCATTAACAGTGTCCCTCGCCATCAGGAGAACCCACTCCGACTTCAGAGGTACATGCAATTTACGTCCCCATGTCAAGGACGACGGGTCATCATTTTAGTCCAGCTGTCCGGTGTAGGGGTTGAACCATTTACCTCGGCATCAGCATACCGGAAGTTTAAGAGAGAGCGCTCTGATCCATGCGGCCTGGCTGACCTCCACTTAGTCGTGTGTCATCATGGGTATCACAATGTCTAGCTCAGCTTGCATTTCGACCCCGTGTCCCTATATTTGAATTCCTATTGAGGTGAGAATTTTATTTAAATATTAAAACAGCTACCAGGTCTATCCAGCCTAAAATGCGTACCTGAAAATATTCAGAAATATAAAAGTATCCGCTGTGATACTGACCAATTCCACCGTAGAGAGAAGATTGATCCATAAAATTATGGGACTAGCACCGTATATCATGCACGGACCACGGCGCAGAAGGGGGTCCTTAAAGTAGTTCCAAGAAAGAATTCGTCGATTGTGTAACATTTATGTTGACATGTCTACATATGTCTTAGACTAACAACGTTGTCAAAGAAATAACTGAACTATGTTATAACAATACAAATATCAACAGCATTTTTCGAACTGCTCGTATTATCCCTGTTAATAAACAAGCAGTTTGGAAAAGGATGTTGGTATTTTATAGATATAACAATGTTCAGCTAACTATTTTAAAAATACAGTAAGTGCCATCTCACATTGATTATCAACAACGGTGACACAATGAAAGAAGTTAAAAGGCAAGTGCTATTGCTCTTCAAAGACTAAAACAACTGCATAAATTTTGGAGAGGGACAGATAGAACTACAAAAATTAGATTTTTAAGAGCATGCATCTTTCCGATTGCAACATACGCCTGTGAGACCTGGTCAATTACTAAGCAAGCTGAACAGCGCATTAATGCCTTTGAATATAAATGTTATAGACTGAGTTCTAAATATATCTAGGATAAAGAAAATAACAAATGCATCCATACTTCAAGCGCTGAATATTGAAGAAAGTTGGCTATTAAAGACGATAAACAAAGAAGATGGACATATTCTGGTAACTAGAAACGTCACTAAAGTTTGGAGAGAACAATAATGGAGGGGTATATGCCTTGACCATAACCAAGAGGAAGACCGAGAGGAAAATACCTGGATGGCTTGGCCACATGGCATGGACGAGACAGGAACACTGAGCTGATCCACGACTCTGGTGATCGAGTGAAATGGCGAATCATGACCGCCCACGCTTTCCGGCATGGCACATGATTGATTGATTGATATGCCTTGAGTCGGTCTCCCTGGCCCTAGAGGTTAACGTCTTTCTCCGTAACCCGTATATATACATGAGGAACGTAACCTGCGCGAGAATCGGTCGCGGTTCTCGCCGCGTTGGTAACTTACGGTATAACGTTATACACAACTCGGAATTATGAGATACATATGAAAATTCTTTCCCATTTTCATTTTCTCTTCATTGCTTTCATTTTTTCATCTTTTTGTTCTTCTCGTCCTGTCGTCACGTTTTGATGTCGTCATAGGAGATTTCCTTGACTATAAGTTGTGTTTTGTGAATGTGTTTGTTTGCTGATAAAGACTAATCGCCGCAACGTCCTGTATGTGTCGTAATTCTGTTATGTAAAGCTGCACTACTTTGTGTCATTTTATATTGTTTACATATTCGACAGCTTTACCGCAGTTCCACCCAATTTTATTCATATTTTTACAAAGGACATGCTACAGAATGAATGAATGACCAAAACACAGTAAAATGTGGGGCTAGCATCATATAACCAATACAAAATATGGCGTGTAAAGAGGCCCTATCACTTCATTTATATTTACCGAAAGTGGCAGCAATGAAAGATCTGACTGGGAACGCCTCCTACATGGCTCTCCCAACATTCACATGCTGTATTATAGGATTACTGAGAATAATAATAGTAGTAAAGTAGGTAAACAATTCTTTTAATGTCTTGTTGCATTGGACACATGGTGATGGAAGATACTTTTATTTAAATAATCAGCACTCGGTAGCTGCCTCGTCGGTCGCCTTAACTTCGCAAGACGATTCCTGATGATCAGTTTAGGTTGGGTCAGCTTGGGATCCAAGATCAATTCTGAAAATGCTAATGTTTAGACACAACTCTACCGCAGGTCCGATTGAAGAGTACAAAGTCTGAAATACATGTCAGGCTTTGCCAGACGCCTGGTGGTCATGTGTTCGATTCCCATTAAGGATTGTGCTTAGTTGACCCGGCCTATAATGGGTATTTGAAAATGTACTGTGAAGCTATGGCACCATATACCCAATAGGCCTCAAGGCGTGAAAAATGGTACATTACTTTTACGTCTTTTTTTTAAATATAAATAAAAATACTTTTATGGACCTTTACTTGACATGTCAAGTTGAATGCAGGTATTCATTCAAGGATAATCAAGCCTGTGTTTATGCCTAACGCCATGGTGTACCATGACAACAAGTGTCTCTACATTATTCATACGAAAGACATTATGCCACGCATATTACGCATATGCTGTACGTGGGACGTACAGTTGAATGTGCACATCTATGAATTTATCAGACTAGGCGGGATATATGTGTAACAAATAAAAGCTTAAACCCAAAACTATCTATTTCTCGGCTTTTCTAATTCACTTCCTTCCTTAATACCGGTATACTGTTCGTATCCTGACTTCTGTTTTAGATAACTTTTATTTTGTCGACATAATCATATATTTATGTGTGGATTGTGACATGTATGTTGTCTAGTTAAATGTTCTCGAGTTGTGTCTTTTTGTTTGTTGAACAATACTTTCGTTGACTAAATAAATGTTTTGCATATCCTTTACAGGACATTGCTGTCAACATCAGCATCTTTCAGCTAATTGTTGATTTCGTGGCAAGATTACGCTCAGTAGTTTGCCATTGCTTTCTGAGCGGCCGGCTCACATACCCCGTAAGTTACCGACGCGATTCGAACCACTGCTGATTCTCACCGTCGTAACGTTACTTACGAGAGTATACGAGATTACGGAGAAAAGTCGCTAACCTCTAGGCCAGGAAGCCGGCTTTTCGTTGAATAGTTCACCTTTATATCCATGTTTGTTTTGTCCAGCTTAATAATCATATTTTGCATACATTCTATCTTGTTATTATACATTTTAGACTCGGTCCTTTCGTATTCCTTACCATAGGATGTTCTACAAAAGGAATATGACGAGGTGTGCCACTTTTTGAACAACCACCCATACTTTGCTCACCTGTCTCCAAGGTTACAGCGGATGTTGGAACTCAGTCTTAGGAAGAAAGCATTTTCATTTAACAGTGTCCTCGTTCGACAAGGGGCACCCATCACAGCTCTTCTATTTCTCTTGGAGTGAGTAGTATACATTTTGCACAAACTCGCTTGTGTGTTCTTTCATGAACTGCATCAAATGCAAGATCAGCGCTGGAATTTCCTATCTGCAGTGAGGCATACTACTTTATAACAATGTCATGGTTAAGCAAAGCACATATGACAGGTTGAGATTAGGACTAGTGTTGTAATATTTTCTCCGTGGGATGAGGCTATTATATTATCAACAGACTCAAACGCAACGCCCATTGATACTATACTGTTTTGCGTATCCTTTTACAGGACTTAGCTGTTAACAGCAGCATCTTTCAGCTGTCTGTTGATCTCTTGGCAAGATTACGCTCAGTAGTTTGCCATTGCTTTCTGAGCGGCCGGCTCAGTATCCCGCAAGTCACGAGCGGGGGTCGAACCGCCTCAGCTCTCGCTCCGCTACGAGACTCTGCGTGATAAACGGGATTACAGAGAGAAAGTGTTGTAACCCCACAGCCAGAGAGACCGGCCATGGATACTATACCAGTGTAAAATACAGCCTCTGTTCAAACTACAAGAAAGACAACACATCACGTATGAGATGATATGTTTGGATAACAAGCTGTGTAGGAAAGCAGACGAGAAAAACTGAGAGAAAGTACAATATCACAAAGCACCTTGCCCTATATTACACTGAGAGGGGAGCGCAGGAGGTGAGACAGGCATAGAGACCCACAATGACAGAGGCACAGTGGGAGAGACATGAAGAAACTGAGAGAGAAGACAATTAGCCAGAGAGACGTACCGAGAGAATAGGTGATAGAGAGACAGACAGAGACACAATATATAGAGAGAGAGATAGAGAGAGAGAGAGAGAGAGAGAGAGAGACAGAAAGACAGACAGACAGACAGACAGACAGACAGACAGACAGACAGCCAGACAGACAGACAGACAGACAGACAGACAGACAGACAGACAGACAGACAGACAGACAGACAGACAGACAGACAGACAGACAGAGTGAATGTGATAGATAACAAGTATATCTCAGTTGGACTAAAATGTTGACTTCTCATCCTTCACTTGGAGACGTAAATTACAAAAATCTATGAAGTCGGAGTGAGTTCGCCTGATGGCGCGGGACGCTGACAACATGGTCAACTAATACAGACGCTAAAATCAGTTCATTGCACTAGAAGTAGCAGCACGTTATGGCCCACGATTGTGTTAAAAGAGACCGAACGCAGTAAAAAAAATTAAGAGAGAGAGAGAGAGAGAGAGAGAGAGAGAGAGAAGAGAGAGGAGAGAGAGAGAGAGAGAGAGAGAGAGAGAAGATGAGATGGAGAGATATTAAGGCACGGATAAGTCAATAAGAAAATATCCCTTTTCCATGCATTAAGGCGTATAATTTCATAGACCAATCAATCAATATATATATATATATATATATATATATATATATATATATATATATATATACACACACACACACACACACACACACAAACATATACTCATGTCTACAAGGTGATAAGGTAACAAAGGAAAGGTAAACAATTCCCTAGTACGGTAATTTATATCTTCTAGGTGCTAGTTTTATCGCATCTCTTTTAACCTGCAAATGTACTCTGCTATTCGTTAAAAAGATGGTTGTTGTATTTGAAATGAATTCTTCCTGGAACTGTAGCTAAATGTTTACTTTTGTTACTCGTACTTTGTGTGTCCATGGTGTTTCCTATATTGGGACAGTCTGTGACTTTTAGTAATAATATAATGCTTTCTGACCTCTTAGACAAGCCACATTCAAATGCATTTTCTTTTTATGCAAGTGTATTTAGGCTCCACATAGGTTTCTCTGGCACATTCTATGCAACTATATATTCATTTTTCTTTTCACTTACGCATACATTATTCAATTACATGTGCGTTCATTTCACTTAGACATTCATACTGTTAAACTTTAAACTTCAATGCGTTTCTTTCACAAATGACAACATATTGATTATTAAAATAGCATACGCCACTCGAGTTTTGGTAGTCCGTCCCGCCGTTTTGAGTCTTTATTTTGTGATTGAATATGACTCATGTGTCTTTACTCCCATATGTAATACTTACTAATGGCTTCATAGATGTTACTCTCTTAGTTCACGATGGACCCACGTCCCAAGCAACTGTAAGGCCATGGGTTAAATAGCCGTTAACATGGGCGTCTTGCTTGTGTGTGTGGGTGGAGGGAGGGGGGTGGTCAAGGGCGTAGAGACGTCTTTTGGACGTTTCGGGCCTCTTCCGTGTCAGGCAGGCTCTACAAGTTAGTTAAGTTAGTTGCATATCCTTTTATAGGACCTCGCCATTTTTTTTTTCTGAGTCTGCTTTCTAGTACCGTGACTGGTTATTTCCTACAGCATCACATCATATGAATATAATATTTAGGAATCATCGCCGCAGCTACAGAGTGCGTGCTCTGTGCTCGATGTCACCTTCAATGGCCAGTGAAGAGAGAGTGGTGGGAACAAGACGAGGCAATGCAGAGTGTTGTGAGATACCGACCAAAGACAGAAACCTAGTCAAACACAGCAACATTTAATGTTGATATTTATGAAGATTTCTAGATTAGACAGTTAGCAATGGCGGCAGCACTGAATTCGGAAGACACATATAACAGAGTCGGATATAACCTCTGAATACACACTCTTAAGGAGAAGGATGTTAGTCACTGTGTAGTAAATTGGGTAGCCTCTAGCCTGCAATCTTGTATGGTTGGTATCCACCTAGGTTTATGGACTTGGAGATGTGCATTATTTCCCGGGAATACCACAAGTCTATGTCATATATCTATGCTATTCAATCTTTACACAAGCAGATCGCAAGCATTTATGCACCCGGTATTTAAATAATACTTATATGTGCAGATGATGTCCTTACTTGCAGAAAGGGGAGAGACAGGACACACGTTGCTCAAGGGTTACAGGTGACAACAAACAAAACAATCGGCTGGTACAGAGACGGGTGGTGTCATCACGCGAGTTAAGGTGTCACTGTTATAGTACGCTATGGACAATAGGATTTTTATAGTAAACTTCCCAGATCTTACAATAAAAGGCAGAAACATCAACAGAGAAAGTAGTCTACGGTACCTGGGAATCATCGTTTAGGATGACGTGGGAGAAGTTATGAGATGTATGAAGGGACGCAGTGCACTGACAACTATGTCAGCAACGGACATAGGGCAAAGAATGTTGTTCATTCTCTATCAACATCTTAGTATCGCAGTAACTGAGTATGGATTGGGACTGCTGACAGTGTCAAAGAATGTGCTCGTGAAACTAGAGCGCATACAGAATGAATCTATTCTGGTAATCCTGCGATGCCTAAGGCACACGCCTATACATCCTGGCTTTAGCAACGACTTTTCCAGACTTAGGGTGCAACACGCTAAGGCATATACCCGAGTAGCCACTGACAATGAAAAGATGCATGGCGATTTGGACACAGATAAGGGCCACATGCTGAAAGGGGGAATATAATGGATGGCTCCGGCAGAGGACACTGTCAGAGAAGTGTGTAAGCTCGCAAACACTGGGGGAGGATATGAATGGACCAGAATGCCAGAATAAATATTAGTCATTGCAAGGTCATAATCACACTGTATCGGGAGCATAGGAAGCGTCATGGAAGGTGCAGCAATTGATACACGACAATTCGCGCCCTGGTGATGTAATCATCTACACCGATGGCTCTGTTCTAAGAGGCAAAATATGTGTGTGGAGGATCATAGCGAGGATTAATGGACAGTGTTGAGTGCAGGAGAGCCTGACATACTATACCACAACATCTAGTCTTTGAATGGAGATTGAAGAAGACAGTGCGGCCTTCCGCTAACTGGATGATAAACAACTCACACACATGTCATGGATGCAACTGACGCACAGAGTAAGCAGGATAAAGACAGATATGCTTCGTGCAAAGTGGCATACGTCAATTAACAAATCTAAAATAGAGTGTATCCATTGAATTGTGTCCCCAGGACATGCCGGTGTGGTCGGAAATGAGCAGGTGACAAATTGGCTGGATCTGCACCTCTGGTGGGGTATTAGTGCACGATAACGCAGATTTGATCGGGACTCTGTGGGATCATGTGTCGAAGACAAGACACGTCATTATTGACTGGAGGAAAGGCCAAACGGAAACATAGTCAGAATGCATCTGGTACCATTTAGTATTTGGACTCTGACCTGGTTGCTTGAAGATGAAGGCGGAGCTTGTATAGAAATGTCCCAAGTGCGATGATGTCAGGTCTTGACTCAACTCAATTCAATTCAACATTAGACAATTATATATTTATATCGAATCAATATCATTGCACTAGGACTCTATAACGTGCTACGTCCTGTTTTTCAGTAGCAAACGAAGAATCTGCAAGCTGATGGCATCAGTGGCAGCCTGACGGATTCTCCGTCTCCATTTTCGTCTCCAGGTGTAATGTCGTCCAGACTCTATGCTCACCGCCCGTTGTATCAGACTTTTCAGACTCTATGCTCACCGCCCGTTGTATCAGACTTTCCAGACTCTATGCTCACCGCCCGTTGTATCAGACTTTCCAGACTCTATGCTCACCGCCCGTTGTATCAGACTTTCCAGACTCTATGCTCACCGCCCGTTGTATCAGACTTTCCAGACTCTATGCTCACCGCCCGTTGTATCAGACTTTCCAGACTCTATGCTCACCGCCCGTTGTATCAGACTTTCCAGACTCAATGCTCACCGCCCGTTGTATCAGACTTTTCAAATGTTGATCGTTTTGCTTGTTTTGCTGCACTTCCCACTCTATCCAAGAGAGCCTTAACCAACCCATTCTTCTCCTAGTCTAGCTCGCTAGCCAGTTTATCAGCATGTTGATTTCCTCCCAAACCTGCAAGGCCTGACAGTACACACTTATATCAATATTTTCAACAAATGTATACACGACCAGTATAGTCAGAATAGCGTAATACACGTACGAGGCTGGATTGTCTAACTGGCACATAGCTTACGCAAAGGAGAAGAGAATAACGGTGTACTGCTTTAACTTGTTCATAACTCACAATATGAAAATATTGTATAAACCTCTATGCAAGGTGGGGAACCGCGGTAGGGTAGTGACTACATAGCTTACCTACCGTCACGATGTTCATGGGTTCGAACTCTCATTCAGGCGAACTTTGAACATTGCCCTGGGAGCCCCCCAGTTCGATCCAATACAAAATGAGTACAAGGAAATATCTTAGAAAGAAAACGCGATCAGCATTTTATAGATCACACGCCCCTCGATTGCTGATTAATCTACCAAAATATAGGGATAGCACCATATACAAGATACGACTCAAGACGTGGAAAGCGAGTCCTTTGCTTACTTACATACAAGGCAAATATATAGCAATCGATGAAGAGGTTTCGTTGAAACAAATTCATCGTCCAAACAGACTCAGAACTTCATTGTAGAAATATACTGGCACCAGTGAAAACTAGATAAACTTCAGCATTGCCAATCTTATGATTTTTCTGAAAATGATAGAAATGAATAGCTGACAAACGTCTTCATCAAGGATATCCCGACACCCACAATTTTGGTTACAGGATAGTTGAAGTATAGTCTAGATTAGTATACACATGTAACCTTAATATCATTTATTTACTCAAGCATAACTGAAGCTGTCACGAGCCGTTAGGGTATTTCAACTATAATAGACAAAAATTCCTACCCAAGAGTTAGCCGAGCTGTATTAATTAACACAATTTATTAGACGTATTATTTCTAATTATCTGATAAGATCCCTGACTGGGCCATAGTTGTCACAGGCCCTTAGGATATTTCAACTATAATAGGCTGAAGTCCCGACACAAGAGTTAGTCCACTGTCTCTTTAAATTCTGGCTCGTTTTAAGAATTATGTCTGAAGGGATGATTCGGATAGAAGAGACTGGTATTCACTTGGGAGACTAAAGGCAGAAGACGATGAACACTCGTGACTGTAGGAAGACCTAATACGAATGCCTGGTTTATCTGGCCAGGTGCTTTTGTCGGAATTGTTAGCCCCATGTTAAGTACTACACTTTCACGCACTCACAAGCACACCGTGTGTTTACATAATAAATACTGGAGTAGTGGGTGCAGCTCGAAACAATAATATATTATTTTAATACAAAAAGAAGTTAAAACAAGATTCTTAGTTCAACCAGTGAACTGGAACAAAGGAATTGTGTTAACGGCAACAAGGTGACCTACGATGCCTATCATCATTTGCACAGAGATGCAGACACAGACACTCGCAGATGATTGTAATCAGATTCACATGCGGAAGAGAAAAGGGGGAAAGGGGGGGGGGGTTATCCTACCTAGGGCTAGAGCTGAACTTAGTTCTCTTGTTAGGTATGGGAGTGGAGATACAAACCTGTACTCGATGCTCTTATGCGTTCACTCTTCACTAGATGGCGAATCAACTTCTTTGTAGTCTTCCACAGGTTTCTAGTAAATGCGATAGTAGCAAGGAGGCTCCTTAAATGAAAGGGAAAAAACAGCCACATACCCCTCAGTATCTTGGTTATGATCAAGTGGCTGAGGGCTAGGTTTTGTGTGTATCTGTTTGTGTGGCATTATCAGATACTTTTAGGAACATTATTCATATTTACACTTTGCTATATTTTGATCTAAAACGATGATTCGATGTATAGATTGGTGATATATTGCAGGCCATGGTGATACAATGTATAACAATGTTACCACTGTGAAAAAGAAATTACGAAATGTACATGTTTGTAAACTTGGGTGACTAAGGTGTGTTATTTACCTGCACCTATGTCCTTAGTAATAACATTATTAGGAAATCCTAGGTAAGCCAGGATGCTTCCCTGGATAGCTAAGAAGGAGCCATTAATAATATAGCCTTCTCATACATCCAGCATTAAACAGAGCAATTTGATTGTCGCCAAAGAGTCGTGAAGTGTTCCCTAAAGAATATAGAAGCTAGTACGTAAGAATACGGCAATCAGGTTTGGTGGCTGAGACATTCGAGAAGTTTTGCTTAAGAATGTCTCAGTTATCCCCTTTGGATTCTTTACTCCCCAAATTCAGTTTCCCCCAAACACATGGTTTATGAGTTTTTCTTCTGACACTCAATGCCACGCTTGTCAGCATGGCATTGGATGTTGGTTAAGTAGATTTATATGTTAATATAAATCGCCTGTTAATATTGCCTACATGTTAGAATCATGTTCCGCATATTTCTTCTACCTCTCTATTCAGGCAATCGCCGTGTTTTTATTTTCCGACTTTCCACATGGTCGAAATCATTACTTACGTTCTTCACACTTTCAAAATATATACATTGGTACATTTACAAAATGCAAATCATAATAATCTTTGTGATTATTCAAAATATATAGGTGCCGCATTTGCTTACACTCTCAATTTATCCTATTTTACATCTTACACTCTCAATTTCTCCTATTCTACATCCCACGTGTCATAGGATACAAATAATCGGGAGAAATTCTGAGGTTACCAAATCTCAGAACATCACCCCCCCCCCCCCCCCCCCAGCCACACTCCTCCTACTTTTCTCCCAAATCGTTCATATCTAATATTTATCTATCGTTTACGAACTTATCCCCGTTTTCTACCTCAGGTACTATCGTACTAAATACATATCGCATTTTACCCTAGCACCGGTCGGTGAAATTAAAATTATCATCATCATCTTGTGCTAGTTTAGATAAGCTGTGGGCCTACATGTTTCGCCATCTCACACGATCACCCGAGTCGTGATCAACTCTGTGTTTTTGCCTCGACCTTACCAAGTGGCAAAGCCATCTAAGTATTTACTTCTCTGCTTTCCCCTTGTTCTTTCCCCCTCAAACTTGCCAGTTGTCACCAAGTTTTCCAATTTATTTATTCTCATAACGTGTCCAAAATTGTGATTTGTTTTGTTATTTTTTTTATTCGCATATACCTTACAGGACATCGCTGTCAACAGCAGCATCTTTCAGCTGTCTGTTGATTTCTTGGCAAGATTACGCTCAGTAGTTTGCCATTGCCTTCTGAGCGGCCGGCTCAGCTATCCCGCAAGTCACCAGCGGGGGTAGAACCGCTCCCAGCTCTCGCCCGCTACGAGACTCTGCGTGAAAAATCGGGATTACGGAGAAAGTGTTGTAACCTCACGGCCAGAGAGACAGGCAAAATTGTGATTAGCTGCGTCTAATTTCGCTAAACAGTTTACGGTTTTCATTTGTTTCTTGTAGGACTTAGTCATTGTTTTTTTTTTTTTTTTTGCTCTGTCCTTGGTAATCTTTGCATTGTCTGCAACAACCAAATTTCTACACCTATCAATTGTTTTTCAGCTTGTCTGCTTATTGTCCATGCTTCGCATCCATACAAAAGAACAGGTTCTATGTAGCAGTTCAACACTTTTTTATCAGTGCATATAACATCTTTTTATTGGTCAGTATGTTTTCCATCTTGCAAAAGGCAATCTTCACCATGGCGATTCTTGTTCAAATCTCTTGAAGGAATCTCATATTAGATGTTGTAACTGTTCCAAAACAATTGTACCGTTTCATTTGTTTAAGAATATTCCCATTTACATGTAAATTATACTGTGGTATTTCCTTCTTTCTAGTGACTACCATAATCTGTGCCATCTGATAATTTAATTGTAACCCTGATTGTTCACTGTGTGCAACAACAGCATCTACTAAGTGTTGCAGATCCTGCTCATTGTCCGCAATCAATACTGTATCATCCGCATATCTAATGTTATTGATGTACATCCCCCAATAATTATTCATGTAGTATCTTCTAAATTTCCGAAAACATTATATCCCAGTTAAAATCATGCTATAGGGCAAGATGTAAGGTCGAAGACAGGGAGGGCAAAATACGACGTGAACTTCAGTCTATGATGTAGTAATAATTAGCCGTCGCTACTACTGTTGGGTAAATCTACAGCCACAATCATCAGTCGCGCCTCATAACGCCATTATTTGTAGTCATGATGATATACGTAGATGAAAATTTAATGTGTACATTACTTTCCGTAGTTATCGTGATACTTCCATAGCTATCTAGGCGTCATCTCGTCACAGAAGCGAACAGCAGAAGACAGACACCATTTAGGAAGCGAGACTGAATAGACAAGGCCTTACACATAGAAGATAAACTTAATTAATGGAAAAGTGCCAGAAGAGCTGGAAGTTAATTATGCATTTAATTCCCCTATAATCACAAAAAGCAACACAAAACAATTGAACATATTATTTAAAGCCTTTGCGAAATGTGAAATCATCAGCTGTAGAGTCTGGTGATTAAATCCGAACTGTACTTAGTATGTAGGGTTTTTTTTTTTTTAAACAATCAATAGTAGTTCCCTCAGTCTGAACATAAAGCTAATTTAACAGCCTCATTAATTGTACCTGAGTGGGAATAATCTACCGAGTTTGATATCATGATATGGCGGTATATCGGCATCATAAATAATTGGAAGTGTACTATACTGTTGATAGACAGTATATAGACATGATCCCAACGCCATGCAGCATGGGCTAGAAGAGAATTATGATTAATTGTCACCGGGTTGTGTGGCACAGAGAGTATGAAAGCATACCCACAGAGAGAATAATACTAGCATGTGTGGAAGACAAGTTATTGCATGTTTGATTCTGGTATATACGCATTTGAATCTCCTCCACTGGCACGGAATTCATACATTGTGCTGAAAATTCCCGTATGCGATCTATGGGGTGAGAATGTAGCACTGTGGGAGATAATCCGTGTACAATTCTAAGTGATCATTTACCTACGCCAATCATTTATCAATTCAGTGTCTATAAACCATGTCCAACGGTGATATCGACAAATCGTCTCGAAGTAAATTATGCTAGAACTAAATAGATATCCCAAGAACAATTCCACACAGACATAGCAATAATTATATAGCGAATGAGTTGAGAATTAATCTCCCTAGAGGTGAGGAGACGCAGAATCGGGTGAGAAAATTATACTTTTAGCAAAGGCTTAGAGAAGAATGACTCATACTTTAACATAGCCAGTCATATGTTGCCGGTCTCCGAAGATAAGGGCTTGCTGACGTCATTCGTGAGCCCGCTAACTTGCGTTCGAAACACAGCTGCGACTGATTTGGCAGCATACCGCGTAGCGCTGGGTCTTAACGTGTTTGTATGGAAGCTGGTCTTTTGAAAAGGACTGGCAAAGTACTGAACGTAAACTTGACAAGACATCAACAACAGCAGTAAAATGCTGGTGTTGACACCGATGTCAGGTAAATTTAACCTTTAGATGCATGTCCTTCACAGAACAAAGCTCTCAAGCCCAGCATTTTTGCTGTTCGTGATTCCTGGCCAAGTTTTACGTTCACTAGTTTGCCATTGCTTTTTGAACGACCGGCACGTGTACCTTTTTTCGAAAAAAAAACCAGCACCGCTGTGTTTCGAACCCGGGTATACGGGATTACGAATCGCGTCCGTAATCCCTTCGCAATATAGGATATGCACAAAAAAGTCATCTGTTGCATAGACAAATTATTCGTTTTCTAATTAATCCATTATGTAATTGATACTATGTTGTCAAAAATACTAGTAACATTGTTTATATATATATATATAAGTATCAGAATAAATGAGCAAATCATCACTATTATTATCATTATCATCTTCAGCATCGACATCATCATTATCACATGCCTTGTCTTCTTATCCGGGTGATGACGCTTCTTCACAATTCTTGGTCTCTTAGTAACATGTTTTATGCATAGTAGTTTTGTCATGCGCACAAGACTATCCTAAATCTTATGTCATTGTCTCCCTGCAAATCTTTGTGCCTTGATCTTACCAGTTGCACACATATATTTAAGTTTCTCTCATCTCTTCATGTGACCACACATTATTGCCCGCGTCGTTCTCATGTCTGTGTTACCATCTCTTTATTTCTTGACAGATTTTCTAACATTTAGCTTATTCATTTAGGAGCTCTATGGTATGTTTGGCATTGATCTGTAACACTAGGTTTGTATGGGTATGAGGGATTGTCCAACATATTCAATAATCGTTAAGGTGTCATAAACATACTCCCTAATGTGTTAAATGTTTGCCACGGGATATTGAAATATCATAATACCATAAAATATGAATTATATTATGTCTCAACAAAGAAAATAGAAACAACAACAAATAAACACACACACACACACACACACACACACACACACACACACACACACACACACACACACGTGCGCGCGCGTGTGTGTGTGTGTGTGTCCATGTCATGTCATTTCCATGTTCTAAACTAATTAATTCATGTACGCACTGGCTGGAGCATTGGACATTGCACGTTACGTTTAGCCGGCAGTCCATTGCGTCATATGAGAACTTGTGAATGTCATAATTTCAGAGGTCAGGCCAATATGTATGTCGAACCTAAGGCTTACAGGAAGCAGTACTCGAAAATGTGGCCATTTGAAGCGAGCAGTGATCTCTTCTGTCAGGAGTTTGAACACCTCAGGTAAGCACAATTACTTCTAAATATGTACACCTGAATACCACTTTATAAATGTGCTGTTAGACGGCCCTGAGTACATCAACTGACCTGCTTTAAAATGTTTCGTCAAGCCTGTTGCTCAGCACATCTGACTTATCGTTTTTATGCTGGAATGTTAATTTAACATCATTTGTTTACTACAGGAAGGCGAGGAAAAAAGCCATCCTCAGAAAGTATGGTAACCCTGCAGTTATACCTGTGAAACCCGAGCATCTCAAAGTAAGAAGAAATGAAGGCTACGCCGCTGCAGAAAAGATGGTGCAGGTGACTGTTTGATTTAAACTTTGTTATCTTTTATCATGTAAAGCTATTTTAAGATGATAGTCTAGTCAACTCTTCGGGGTATAGTGGGATATATATTAACCAAGGTAAAGAAGCGACTTGATGCATTTTTTAATATGGTGATAACCCTATATTTGTGTAAACCTATCGAAATTGATGACGTGTGTTTTCAAAATTACCTTGGCCACCTTTACTCCCCAAATTATATCCTAATGTTCATTTAACGCCGGATAAACATGGGAGTCCAATTCAATTTATAAATATATCCTACCTCGATAGGGGATTCCAACGTTGGCCGACAAGCGTGTTGGCCATTGCCCTATCGTCATTGAAGATACATGGTGCTAGTCACATATTGTATAGACCAATCAGCTCTCGATATGGTCAATATATGTCATTACATCCCAAAACATTTCGCTCGTACTCATTTTAGTTTGGGCAAACCTGGAATCCCAGGTCATCAAAACAAAATATCGACCTTAATGAGCATTCACGTCCAAGACCATCATGCTTGCAAACAAGCGCTTAAGACGCTGCACTACGCGGATCCTGGTTTACGTTCGTGCTGCATACTATTTCTACATCCTTGCTTACTCTTTGAGTTGGTAAATCGTAGTCAAGTCTCATCTGATTTCATTCTTGGTGTCCACAAAGTCGCCCTTCTTTTCCTAATCTCAAAGCTAGTGATAATGTTGGTAGTGACAATAGTAGTCAAGCTGTCTACCTCCCGCTCCGAAGGTTGTGGGTTCGATTCCGAGCTACGTCTTTCGATTCACGAGTGCATTTTTCTCGGAGACTCCTGGGGGTGGTCGCTGGAGCTACGGAGTTCATGCTTTGTGCGATGCTTTCGTAGGCCGCTACTGCGGAAAATGACCCAGCCATATGAAATAAAACCCGGTGCAATCAAGTTGATCCTCTCGACTTTAAAGACTTAGTTTTCCTATGTAAGAAGAAAGCCACTCTGATGATTACTTTTTGTTGCGCCCATATGAATTCTAGTTTTTAAACTCCTCACATATAAATACACTCACACAATGTAGCGGATAAGAATACTGGTGTATGAATGCGGATATGATGGAGTGACTGGCCACTGAAAATACAAGACTATAGATTCTCTATTTCCAAGTCATGATAATACGTTTTGTCTGGGTTAAATATCACAGAAGAAGCTTTTACAGTAATGTAAGGTACGGTTGAATCCTGCCATCTGTAAATGTCTGCAAACAGCTGTAAACAAGAGTTTCTCTTAACGATATGGTCAGCTTTTTCAATACTTTTCTTTGCATTTCGTTAAAGAATGAGGCTTCATGTTTATTAAAAACAGCTGTATATTTCTTTATACGTGTGTATACAAATCCCGGCTTCGTGGCGAAGGCGTTCGGACGCTGTTCGTAATCTCGCATATCTGCGTTCTAAACACAGCTGCGGGCGATTAGGCAGCAGACCGTCTTGCGTTGGTGTTTTACGAAATGGGATGGGTGCCGGTCGTTCCGAAAGCAATGACAAACTACTGAACGTAAACTTGCCAAAAGATCACAACAGCACAAATGCTGGTGTTGACCTCGACGTCCTGTAATGGATATGTAACTTTAAAGAATAGAATGTTTTGATGTAAATACACATACTTACTTTTGTTATTATTTGTGGTTATTGTTACGAGAAGAAAGCGAAGCAAATAAAGCATTTAGCAGCTTTCTGATCAACAAAAATAGCTACAACAATCTGAGAAGAACGTGCTATTGTGGCAACAGGGAAGACTGGGGTTATTAGAGATAAAGGCCGACCAAGGAAGAATATACTGGATGATTTAGCCGAATGACACGTAGGGAGATTATCGGTTGAAGATATCAAGACCACAGAAATCTGACAGGCTTGGAGAAAATTGATTGCACGCAAAACAATCCATGGCACATGATGATAATAATATATGCTGTAATGGCTAACTAGGTTTGTGACACACACATTTTCCAACGTGTATGCATTGGGTGCTCTGGTATCTTTTTTGGGGTTATCGTTATAAATATCAAGCCTTATGTTCCCTGTGGAATATAGGAATGTAACATCACTGGATCTTTCTGTATTATGTTGGACTGACTTTACCAACAGTTGCTATGCTATTAGTATTTATATAGTCCTTTAGAGTTCTTAAATTATTCTCTATGTGCCGTTTAAGAATTTGAAAATGATTGGACTTATGTGGATCACATGACAGCGTCAAACAATAAAAGCATTTTATTTGTCTCAGATACAACTTCCGAGATACTGATAAGTGTTCGTGGATGGTGGAGCTTTGAATTCAGAGAACACACTGATAAAAGAAAATAATTACTATTCTATACACAACTAAATTTGAAGAGCTACGTTCAATAGTATGAGGAAGGGAACTGATCTGCCCACCTCATACGTCGTGGTTTATAATATGCGAAAGTCTAACATTTCACTACACTCAAATGCAGTATCTGTTACAAGACGACCTTTTTAGTTTACCCTCAATAACAGCCACATTATTGCTGTAAAAGCCAGTGTTGGACATCACTGTCGCAGAGTCCATGGGGTGAGGGGAGCTATTACTACACTGTATACCGTGGACTCAGTTCTGTGTATTGGGTACTTGGGTTTCAGTCTATCGACCCCACCAGACTCTGGACAACCCCCTCATACAATCTTTCTTTCAAGGGATGTTAACCCCTAGAACTCCGTCCAGATCAATTGACTCAACTCTGGTTTGAAACAAACATAAGAAATACATGTATTATACAACAGGGTGTCAAAGTAGATAGGTTTAGATAGAAGTAGACAGTAGACGGATAGAGACAAGATCAGCAGTGTAGGATCACAGATCTCATCATAGAGCCGTCCATGGTTTAGTCCACTCAGTCTGCTGTTGAAGAACTGTCACCCGGCTGCTGCAGATCCTCCTCACAAATGAAATAGACCAGCATAGAAGCCGAGCTAGGTAGTTGCACCTGGGAATGTGCTGGTATCTCACGGCACTCCCCTCTTTGGGCGTCAACTAATTCTATGCTGCCGTAGTTGGCGAGTTCATTAACACACAGGAATGATAATTCACAACCTCCCTAGTAGCCCTTCTGTGTATAACAAAGTTCATGAAACTGTCCGATAGGGCACCTGGAAGAACACACTACATGGGAACACTGCGTAGAAACACACAGTTCATTCTGTCAGTTCACATAAGACTGGTATCTGAAGTCTAGTCTAATGTTAATGCTGGTCACTGCTCAGGGCCGCATACATTAGGCCAAGTAAGTCAATAGACCCGGGTGTCAGACCCCACACTGGGCCGCCGTGGCCGAATATGACTGTTGAAGGTACATGTTTACCTTAATGAAATCAAGGAGGTATGGTGGCTGACTGCTCGTCGATTGGTACTGGTAGGTGGATGACCTGCAAAGACCATAGAATACTGGAACTCTTTCCCTTTCTGGAGCAACCGGGCGCTACCTCAACACTGGGAAGCTCACGCCC
This sequence comes from Cepaea nemoralis, assembly GCA_014155875.1. Taxonomy (NCBI): domain Eukaryota; kingdom Metazoa; phylum Mollusca; class Gastropoda; order Stylommatophora; family Helicidae; genus Cepaea; species Cepaea nemoralis. Next base: position 144,586 of record JACEFZ010025767.1, read on the forward strand.
ACAGTCTCGTCGGCTCGCTCCATGCTTCTGGTTCTCTGGCCGGGTCTACGCTGGTCTTGAACTCACACTCATGGCAGGTTCTTCAATACAACGAACTCTGGGTCAGCATGCTAGGCGAAAATAGTAGGGCACATGAAAAACCCCTGGGCAGCTGGAAATCAGAAAAACGGGCCTAACATGTAACTGCACTAGCAAAACTGCAACATTAGAAAATCTACTTTCTACAGTACAATTATTTATCAACTATGGGATTCTGATATACACAAAATTTGGTGCTCGTCGGTTCGTGCACTGTGCTGAGAATCTCCCAAAGAAGGGAGACTGAGGCTTTTATAGTGATATTCGTGTGCAACAAACATGACCAGTTTATTAAACCATTCATCCATTCATGTGCCATGCCGATAAGCGTGGGAGGTCATGTTTGCCATGTCACTCGATCACTCGATGGATTAGCTCCATGTTTCTGTTTCGACCATGCCACGTCGCAAAGCGATCCATGTATTTACTTCTCGGTCCTTCCCCTTGGTCTCTTCCCTTCTATCTTGCCAGTTGTCACTGTCGCTTGTCGTCTCTGGGGGACAGTAGAATCAACAAGCACACTTCAACTTCCCTTTTTCCAATGTTGGGTCTATTGCCAGACCTTTGTCTACACACCCCCGTTCCAGTCTTCTATTCACTATCTCTCTCTCTCTATTATCGCAATGCCATACCCCTCTTCACTTTCCTTCAGAACATACCCACACAACACTGTCCTCCAATAAATACTAACATTATTTATTGAATAAAAGTGTCATGGGTGTGTATAGAGTGTATGTAAAGACGTTGTTGGTGTGTTCTATCGTGTAGGTGAGATAAGAGTGACACTCTAAGATCAACATCACATTTTCATCACGCAACGGCCTTATATTGTCACCACAGCACAGAACTGTTTTACTCTCACTCAGTGTAGTTTCTCTCCGACTGACGATGATGATGTCTTCACAATATCCTTGACTTTTGAAATAAAATGTATTTTCACAACAGCGTGTTTTTTATATGTAATGTCTTTCCGGGTGAAATATCCAATATTATGAATGTTTTTTTTTTTTAATCCAGGGAATGTTTACACATCCGATATAGTTAATGAATTATTGTCTATGGATGTAGGACTAATCACAACCCTGCGTATATATTACACTGACACACTGTTTGTATTAAAGTCCAAGAATGTTCTATTCCTCAGAGGAAAAGTTCTGGTATTACAGTTTGTTTGTATTTATCTTATGGTCATGTGAACCATATTGCTAGTCCGTTCTATGTGGAGTTGACATATCTTCTTCTGTCAGTATCCTATCAGGACAGACTTATTATGCCGTTACTTTTAGAACTGGTTGACCTTAGGGTTGAAAGAAGACTTAAATCTTGAGGATATTGATCACTGCACCCAGCTATGGTAATGTCCTTCTTTTTATGGGTGTAGCTATTACAATTTCCAGTGTAATGGAATTCAGCTGTGTTCAGTGGAGTTCAGTGGAGTTCCGTGGAACCTGTCGAATATACAGTACCTTGTGAGATCAACCTAACTCAGACTTATTAGAAGTGAGAGTAGGCTAGTGGCCATTATCAGTTATAACTTCTATAGATTCAGAGAAATGATCTCTGACCTAAGGCATAGTAGTTCTTCACATAACTTAAGACAAGGTAAAAGAAGGAAAAGTCATAGGAAACTTTAGAAATCCTAGTAACCACCTACACTAGAATCTCCTATCATAGACCTATCCTCTATTATACTAGTACTCATACTATCGAGTGCCCTGACACCTTACTCAATCCACTAAGTTACTTCTCAGCTAAATTCGGCCGACACTCAATATTACGGTCACACACTAAAATACACTATGCTAGAGTTCTACTCTACACCATAACTACCTTATAACTATCCTCGGCTGAATCGGGAATACATATGCACATTAAGTACAGATGTTCGTTGCCTTCAATCAACGCGGAACATCTTAAATCCCTTTTCTACTAGCTCCAGAATAATTCAACACTTTCTCTCCTGGAAGACTCGTAGCACACTAAATTAAACTTGAATATCCAGACCATTTATACTTTGGCTCTGTACAATTTCACTGGCACAGTCCACCAGATATTCCCCTGTCATCTTAACCAGTCTTTTGATTTTATACAACAACAACCGAAATTCTCCTTTGATAAACGGTCATTTCGGGACATCAATGATTATCCACTCTTTTCTTCGGACCACGGACATTCGTTTCCGTTACTTCAAAAGACATCTGATAGTTTTTATCGTAACTACGTCTTCGTTGTTCAAAGGGTGGTGAAACGGCGTGATCGTGGCTCTCGGTTTCCCATTTCAAAGGTTTGTGAAATTGTTTTATCGTGATTCCCTCTCCGGTGTTCAAAGGGTTTAAGATCGTCGTTTTCTGTCGCCTGTCTCCCAACAAACACGCGGCATCTGTTTTGATCTTGGAGTCAATAAGCGATCGCTTGTTTTCCTGATCTAAAGGTCAATAACTTTCCATCCTCGTGTAATATAAGCAATTTTTTTTATTTGATATCTCATGGGATCGTTAACCTGTCAGTATTCTTGTGACAGTCACCAAGTTCTCCAATTCATTTCTTCTCATAACACGTCCAGAAACTTTTGATTGTCTACGTCTAATGTCGCTAATCAGTTTACGATCTTCATGTGTTTCTTGATAGGACGTGTTCATTAGTTGTTCTGTCTGTCCATGTATTCTTTACATTTTCCTCAGAAACCACATTTCCACAGCCATCAGATGTTTTTCAGCTGGTCTTCTCATTGTCCACGCTTCACATCCATACAAAAGTATAGGTTCTATGTAGCACTTCAACACACTTTTTCTCGTTTCAGTTGTTATCTTTTTATTGGTCAGTATGTTTTTCATCTT